>JAGDQP010000282.1:0-50785 GCA_022664845.1 Lepisma saccharinum
AGTTGTTTTGATCCCTTGCTTTCTCTGTTCGCGATGCATAACTTTTCCCTTACTTTTGTGATCACTAATTGATGGTCGGTGTCACCTTCAGCTCCTCTGTACGACCTAACGTCCATTATGTTGGTGTGTCTTCGTCTGTCTACTAACACGTGATCCATCTGGTTGAGAGTTTTGCCGTCCGGAGATACCCATGTGTATTTGTGTATGTCTTTGTGTTCAAAGTACGTGCTCTTTACCAGTAAGTTTTTCAAAATCGCGAAAGTTATCAGTCTTTCTCCATTGTTGTTGGTCTTTTCGTGAAGACTGTATTTGCCTATAGTAGGTCTATATTTTTCTTCCCTCCCTACCTTTGCATTGAAATCACCCAACACAATGTTCGAATTATACTTCGGTAATCGGTCAAACAACCTTTCTAGCTCATCGTAGAATATATCTTTGTCGTTATCAGTAGCCACCTCGGTCGGAGCATAGACGTTTAATAAAACCGTGTTACCCCATCGAGTGTAGCGTAACGTACGATAGTCTTTCGTTTACGAACTCTATATTCTGAACCGCCTGAAGGATACTATTCTTAATGAGGAACCCTGTTCCGAAATCGTGAGACTGTGTTCCCCCGTAGTAGAAAGTGTACTTGCCCTGTGGGATGCTATCTTGACCCTCCCACCGAACTTCTTGTATCGCTAATATGTCTAGCTCGTACTTCTCGGTCTCGCGTACCGCCAACTGAAGAGCGCCCGTTTGGTATAATGTTCGTACGTTCCACGTTCCTATTCTAAGGTCTTTCTTAATCCTGTTCATAGAGCCCCCTGAAGCAGTCCCAGCCCGGAAATCCGAATGAGGGACTAGTTTACCTCCGGAATAATTTACCCCATGAGAATCCATGAACCATCTGTTACTATTTGTTGACATGTTTTAGCGGTGTAGAGTTGTCAGCTCTACGACCTCGCAGTAAAGGTAGACATTCAAGATGTCGCCCTCTGTCCATCTCTGAGCCTTGCCGATGTCTTCAGCCTCAGAGTGGTAATGGTGATGCTGCTTCCCCTCACCATGATATTTTTGTTCGGGGTTATCTTCCCCTAGCCTTTGTAGACCCCTCTACTAACTGCAAGGCAGCAGTACTGGTTTTGGTCCGCCCCGGAATATTTCCGGTACCCACTATATCTGGTCGGCATTCCCCTATCCGCCACCTGGGGAGGCGCCTGGTGGAAGACCAGTAAATCCAACGCGAACGAAATCATAGATGCTAAAAATATGAAACTTTAACTTTTTCGTTCACCTTGATTTCCGGTTCATTTCCGACGGTTGAAGTTGTTTTTCAATTTATTCTAGAATTTTCTTCGATACAAAATCGGAATACACCCAGGAATAAAATATTTGTTCTCCAAAATTACTGAGTATTAGAAAAACACGAAAACATCTGTAATGTTCACAGAAACTGGAGCTATCACATCTTCAGTAAGTGATGCATTGTCTTGCGCACTGGAAACCTAAAATTAACAGTGGCTTCTTACATTCGATGTTTCTGGTTCCAGTTCAATGTCAGGAAAATTAAGTAATTAGAAAATTAGCGGCCGTATAAAGGACAGGGAAAGACGACATCATCAAACATTGCATTTCTTCCTTTTGAAAGCAGGAAAGAGAATATGTTAGATTGTTTAGAGAAATTCCGGTTACATTGCAAGACTTATCGTGTGTGCATCCTAATCGATTGACAAAATGTTTAGAAGTCGTTCATTAAGAGAAGAGCTTTTAATTTACTTATTTTCTTTCTTATTAATTTTTCGTATCCATTATAGAAGACCCTTTCAGTTCTGTTCCACGAAATTTATTTTTTATAATTTCGTTGTATTTTTACTTCTAAATTGATCATATTTCCTCATGTTCCCCTATTTATTGGATTTATCTGTACAGGGTGTTACAAAATAACACCGACACGAGATTCTTGACATGAAAATAAGTAACAAATTATAGACCACCGAACGTGTACAAATGCTTCGTTTTGGAGCTAGAGGTTGCCAAAAGCGTGGGGAAATGAACTTTGGAGCTTGGTATGTCCAATACTATTAACAATACAGATGAGGCGGCATCTTACTGTCAAAGACTTCAGAACTGCTCTATCCAAAATTGAATATTCTGAATTTGTGCAGTTGGGGCGCAAGGAACATAGGGATTCAAAAAAATATTCGGAAGTAAAGCTGGGTAGAAACAGGAATGGATATGACTACTTTCCACCAAACAACAATAATTCATTTGCGCCAGATCGATATCTCAAATAGGAATGCTTTGCGAGACGAATTTAAAAAAAATCCGTGGTTGCATAAGGAATAGGAGTAAATTACATATATTTTAACGAATGTTAGCATGTTTATCCGTAAAAGAGACTCTCATTGCCAGGTTAGATGGCGTTGATTAAGTCTATCATCTGTAATCATACAGAAAATAGTCCCATTGATGCTTATTTCGAACAAGTATTTGCTTCGAAAGAAGTCTGGAAATCTCTTACTTCCTTAAGGAATTCCTTGCGCATTCATTACACAATTTTGGTGTATGAATGTTTGGATAGAGCAGGTTTTAAAGTCCTTGAGGATACCATGCCGTCTCAGCTCTACTGTTAATGGTATTGGAAAGATCAAGCTCTAAACTCATTTTTCCCACGCTTTCAGCAGCCTATAGCGCCAAAATGAAGCATTTATGCACCCTTGATGTCCTATACTTGTTTTTATTTTCATGTCAGGCCCCTCGTGAGATGGTTTTGTCGGTGTTATTTTGCAACACCCTATATATTGTTTGTACTATTTGATTTCTAAGAATAGTTAGTATTTTGAATGTTTTTTTCCTTTACGTTTCTTCCTTGTTTTTCCTCCATTATTAATTTCATCTCCATCTAACGAGCATTATCCTGTGTTTTATGTTTGATATCTTGTTTCCCCCTTTCCTTTTTTTTTATTTAAAAAGGCTTATTTATTGTTGCTTAATGTTAAAGAAAGTAATTTTCCTGTATTCGTTTCCTTTCTCTTGTTAATTTATAATCGGGACCATTTTGAGTGAGTTGCTCTATTTATTAATGTATTTTTTTTAAGTCGGGATATCAAATCCTGCCTAAATTAGTGACCTGTGGAAACTTTTAAATTCTTTTATGAGCTTTCTGTATTGAAATATTTAGTGATTTTTTTTAATCACAGCATAGAGTAATACCGACAATACACATCATTTTTATTTTTTTTTGTAATAAATTCGGATTATTTCCTCAACTGTTGTTTCAAAATAAATGCACTGAAAAATACAATCCAGTTTTGTTTTCCTCTCCAATGATCAAGATACACAATGTTCATTCTGCTTTTTAGCTTGTTACAAGTTAATGAATTGTCAATATATAATATTTATGGATTACTTAAATCTCTGGTATCTTGTTTAGATTCGCTAAGCAAACGTTACTGTTATATAATCAACATTAAAGTTTTAGCTGAGCTTTCAGTCCACGTAAAATATTTGTTGTAACATGCGGAAAACGCTGTTAACAGAGCGGAACATTTGTTTACGTAAAAGAACAAACATTTTTAAACCTTTCAATATCTACATTTTTGAAAAAGGCATTAGCATTTGATTGCGTTAATACAACATGACGCTCTGTTGCAGTAATCAGTATGAATCTAAAAAAAAACATGCTTCAGGAATTTCACACAAAAATCATAAAAGAGATTTTATGCAAGTTATTTGCTTACTAAACTGAAACATTGTTACAAAAGGAGAATATAAATCAGGCAAAGTTTCAGTTTCACATCTGAACGAATTGTAAAATAAATTATGTTTGATTTTTCTTGACCATTTGACTGTGGTTAACATGTCTACCAACAGTTTACTGGTCTAAGGACTCCATATGGGTCCACCAATCACAATCAAATTAGTACCAAATACGCATATTTAAGCTACATGTATGATTGGTCAATGCAACGTAGAGGAAATTTGCCTTATTAAACCATTTAAAAGCTTAAGAACAAAATTGTTACGTTGCGAAAGCTGTTTATGGGGCACTTACTCAATCATAAAGATCGTCTAAATACATGTATAGGGTATTACTTTCACTGTGATTTGCTAAGTTGACATCGCTTACGTCAGTCACTTACTACGATGCCGCCATAACTATGAGATTATGTATCTCCGAAACTACGAATAATTTTGAATTTCTTGAACGGCACTTTGTTTCTTCTTTTGATGAAAATAATCTCCTCCCGAAGTTTTGACAATTATTTCAGAGACACTCTGTTTATACAAGCTACAATTTCTTTGTTTGTATCCATCATCCTATAATTTACATTCGTTAAAAGAATTTTTTTGAACTTCTAACAAATTCAAAATGCAAAAGTTTATTCTCATACCGAATTCGTCTTCTCTCATCAGATATAATTTGTTTTAAGAGTATTGTGGAGTTCTAAAATTATCATATCTGTGATTAAACAGTTTTCAAAAACGAAGAGCAAACTGCGATTGAATCTCATGTCAGACTTCCATGTAGAAGTCCATCATGACAACCGTACTGTTATAAAGATAAAATGAATTTTATGGGCGGTAACAGCACTATGGCTTACGCCCGTCCCGATACGGGGGAAGCCCCTTATCTTTGTCACGTCTAAAAATAGCTGTTAACTAAAATAATAAAACCATATAAAAGATGAAGATCTAAGCTCTTCAGAAAGATAAAATCATAATAAAAACTAAAGATGTACATTGTCTTTAGCATAAAAGGTAAAACGTTAAGGCTGTAAATAGGCCTTCACAAAAATAAAATAATACTACATAAAACATAACAGCTATGTGACATAATCATCTCAGAGAGACGGAGATAATCCTGTCTCACGGACATAACTAAAAACTCTCCGCAACATACCTGGTTCATCCCCTAACAATGACGCCATGTCATTGGGGATGTTATAACGTTGTCTGAGATGATTATAGCCGGGACAATCTAAAAGGACGTGACGAATACTTAAAACCACATTGCAATTATTACAACGTGGTGGATCCAATCGTCGTAACCGTACTGTTATGCTCGGCACCGCACACAAGAGATATATTGCGAGTTCATTTCTCGCGCTCTGTCTCTGACCTTTAAGAAACTTCACTCAATCGTAACTGTTGCCTATTGAGAAACTGATTTCAGAATTGAGTTAACCCCTCAAGCCGACTTTAATTCCGTCAGCCTTCGCGTGTGACGGTAATTTTAAGTACAAAAAAAATTCCATTTTTTTATCCCAGTTAAAATGTACTCTTTGCATGAAATTGACGAAACTAACAACAGATGGCAGTAAAGTTATGCCACATGCAGTGGAAGACTATGCCTAATTAAGATATATTGCCAATAGATGGTAGACGATGCAACGTTACTAAAGTATGATATCATGCGTACGCCGTATGGCACAAGCAGCTGGTTTCTCTCGCGTACATGGTACAGCAAATCGATCTGAAGCGTTAAGCGAACTTGATTTGTACAGCTGTTTTTCATCTGGTGATCATAAAAGTGGCAGGAACATTTCAGTTGGTTTACTTTCTTCATACTAAGAATTAACGCAAGCATCTCAATGAAATCAGGTCAAGATGAAAACTTATTTCATATTTGGGTTCAACGGTCTCAATTTATCGGATTTATTTAAATCAGCTCACTCTAAAACTGGCAAGGTTTACGCATTTGGTTATTTTCCTGCAATTTAAAAATTCACTCTGCCTTTTGCCACGCACACATACACACATTAGTGCGTGATCACTGTGTTCGTGGTAAATTTATACCATAATTTATTTGTGATTGTGTATCTTTATTTTCGTAATTTTCCATATACTTTCCAACTTGCCTGGTTTTGCTATGTTTAAGCATTGATACTTGAGAATGTTTCCTTGTAAGTTTTCTTTCGATACCAAATGGTAACAAATGAATTGAAGAGAACGTAAAAAAACAATTCAATCTAAAGACAAGACAATGGGTATAATAAGAATCTTCCTCTCAATAGCTGCCTCTTTCTTTCACATACTTACATGTAAAGTTTTATGATGAAAAATATAAAAACGTTGGGAAAAAAATAATAGAAGAAACGCGTAAAACACAGGGATATAACTCGTTCTTCTTCGTTGGTGACAGTCTCTGGAATAATCACTCTATTTGTCTCTTGCAGAGCTATACCAACCAGTCTTCTACTCGAAATTGGTTCCAATTTGGCGTCAATCACAAAAAGTACAATGCCACAAGAGAAAATGTGCCACAGCTGCACGAAACTACATAGTCAATGCTACGTCACATCCGGTTGAGATTGCCAGATGGGAAAACGTGGATGCTTCGGATATCTATATTGGGTGGTGAGCAAGGAACACTTTATATATATATACGTCCTTCTGATTTGAGTTGAAATTATTCTTCGCGTACAATCATATTTCTTTTTTCTATATCATTCTGAAAACACATGAAAAATAATATAAAAAAATAGGACCAAAAAAGATGATGATGTGCTTCGCAATTTACAATTTTAGACATCCACGGAATGAATCCTTGTATCTTTTTACGTTCACTAACAGACTTTCCCAGTTCCTAAAAAGTATGCGTGAAGCTGCAAATATTAGGGATAAATCTTAAACTTTCTTTCTAAACTTTATGCAAATATTAGAACTGATTAAACAAAGTTTACGTTCAAACAGAGAATCGCTAATAATTTGCTATTGTTTGCACTTAAATAATAGATCTCCTAGACACAAAAATAGAAGAGATAAAATGTTCACTCTTTTTTCACAAAAAATCGATGAGTAAGTGCTTTCAATTTGTTTTTTAAAAATCTATTAAATTTGCATGTGAAAAATTGTGTTTTCTTATGAAATACTCTTACTTTGGATAGAAAATGTGATCATTGAGATGAGATTCCGAAGCTTTACGGAAATGATTTATCTATTCTCCGATGAAAATTCACTCTAAAATAGCAGTCTTTATTTCCGCTATCGTAAGATGAAATATTCCGCTTTTCCCAAATTAGCGTGAATATGATTAAGATTATTAAAGAACATGATAATATTATACAACATTATGGTATTATGGAACATCTATATTATTATAGGCATTCCCTATAATAGTTAGTCATATCTTACAGAATTCCCATGATTTGCAGTTAATGCATGAGATTCCGACAACTATAAAATATTTTTAAAGTGATACTAGCTGTTTTCAGTTATGTGCGGCAATAAAAAGACAATATGTTCCTTTTTAATTTTGGTTTTATTACCACAGCACAAAACATTACTAAAATAGGCCAGAAAAAGTGAAACAGCTATTCTATTTACATTAGAAGTTAGTGTTTAAAGTACAGAATGTGGAAAACCAGTGTTGCAAGAACAAAACGAAGGCGTACCGAGCTGCCATAGCTCAGTGGTAGAGAGCGTTGGCGTAGCATTTGGGTGGTTGTGGATTCGATTCCAGTGGCCGACCATCTTGACTAAGGATTTTCCAGGGTTTTTCCTCAGTCACACCAGGCAAATGCCGGGATGGCATTTTCAACATAGGCCCCGCCAACCCCTTTCCGAATCCTTTCCCCTTCTCTATCCCAGTCTGACCCTTAGATATGTAAAGACCATAAATAAAATTCAAAGAATGCATTTCGGACGAGAAGTGATGAAGGACAAGGTTATCGAGCGTAATTCCGACTCGATAGTTGCCTAATTTTAATAATGTGAGCCTGATTAATATGCAAGTGATTTATTAGTATTACCTTGTTAGAAAGTAAAATGTGTCTGATTTCGTGTCAGTGAGTATAGTCGCGATCAAAACTAATTGACCTTAAATCCTATAAGAAACATACGGCCTGAGGGTCGTTTTGTTTTGACTGCAACTTTAAAGCTACTGGAAATGTATCTCCCCACCCCCACCCCAAGGCGACTGACTGAAAATATTTTACGGTGTTTATGTCAAGCTAGTGAAATACAGAAAACAAACTCACCGAAAAATTCTGCGAGTATTGAATATGAGGTGCCATATTAAGTTGTAGTGTCATTAACTATTGTGCCAAAGGTATCAGTGAATTTGATTTAACAGTTTCGTTGGAATTTTGGGTTCGAATCCCACTTATAAGTTCAAACTTCTCATTTTCCCAAGTGATGATATAATCTCAATAAAAGCAAATAACATTAAACATACAAAAAATCACAAGTAGAAGCATTAAATCTGGAAAAAATAAACAAATAAATAAAGCAAAATGAGAAAATAAATGATTATTCTTTAAAAATATACGCTACCAAAACATATAACGTAGATAGATAAAAATCACAATTATTTCAGTAAAAAAGCATGTATTGCTCCACAGAAGTGGACTATAAACAAACATCACGTTTGACAATAACACTCATCGGAAGTAATAAAGAGAGCGAACAAGCAAGCTGAGAGAGAAAGACAGATGAGAAAAAATAAAATGAGGTAGCGCCACGAAAGAGACATGAATAGGATTTATGGAACACGTACTTGCCAACATTTTGATTTATATTACAGGTCATTCTTGTAAGTGGGCACTGCTTATCTCATGCGCTTGTGACAGAATCAAATCCCTTTCTCTTTTCATCTCTCTCTCTCTCTCTCTCTCTCTCTCGCTCCCTCCTTCTCTCTCTCTCTTTCTAGGGATGATTTGCTTTCGCAACACAGGCGCGAGACTAGGATCTCCATCAGAGAACTGTCATTGTTTTGCAGACCACACTTCCATCAAAAGATATATATATAGGTCTCTCAGGGTAACATGAGAGTCGAGTAGATTAGATATAGATTTTTAGAAGCTAATCCCTTATCTACTACGCTCCTCCAATTTGAGAGTAAAATGAGCCTTTTCTGAAAGTGCGTTACGTATAACTATACAACACATATGATAAATAAGATGAACGTTGAGGTTAAACTATAAAATTAATATAAAAAAATAAGGCATTTCTTTAATATCTACAGCATGGTGAATAGCTAGAAATAATCTGCACGGACGTGTCGTAAACTAACTCAATGACTTACCGAACTATGACGTTCATCGCCACAGTAACAATCGTTGGTCATTGCCCAAAGCTTTTATACATGATGCAGTTAATCGCGTACAAAAATGTACACTCAGTGGCCAAAAGTTAGTGTATACAGTCAAAAAATTTCTTCTCCACATGACCTTGGATTAGATAAACTGATTTCAATATAATTAATTGTAACTTACAGAAACATCAAATTACAATAAATTATTTTCAGTGAATCTTTAAGTTAAAGAGAATCGTACTGAAAAGGAGCAATCCCTTCTAAAGATACATGGGAAAGAAATATTAAGACTCGGTACTAACTTTCGACGCTTACTGTACTTGGAAGTGTAAAACAGGCTATACACTTAATATTATTGTAAAAATACACAACAACCATTACAGTTTCAATGTTCTAAAAACACCTTCCTCAGACGACACACTAATCAACACTCTAACATGTGTTTTAGAGTGTGGATTAGTGTGTCGTTTGAGAAAGATGTTAGAACATTGAAACTGTAAAGCTCGCTGTGTCTTTTAAAATAAAGTTAAGTGAGATAGCGTTGTCAGCTTGTTATAATTAAATTAAGTATGGATACAAGACCTAAATAAAATTATATCCACACTCAAAGGCTAATCTTAAGTAACATGTTTCTAACTGAACCAAATAAAACATTCAATATTAAATTAAGCTGTTATATTTTAAATACTGTTTTTTTTTTCTGAGAAATAAATGTTATTACACACTTTTCTATTTAAATTACCTATTTTCATCCACTATTGATACGATTCCCACTCACAATTTTGCCACAAAATATTAACAAAGGAGATAAATAAAACTATACCATAAAATATTGTTTTCCATAAAAAGAAAGAAAACTAAAAAGCGAGATTATATTTTTAAAGACTTCTTTGATGCTCTTTTAATAAATGTGACGTTTTACTGCCATCTATAACTATCATCCATAACTGTATTAAAAATTAGAACGAGGTTTACATCATTATTTTCAGCACATATTCAATGACATTTATTATACAGGGTTAACCAATTAAAACCTGTACGGACTCCAGTCCCTGTGTTGAATTATACTGTTTTTTCAGAACATGATTACGCAGGCGTAACAATGTCAACTTGTTGGTGGAGTACTTTCAACACTTGATATTAGATGTGAAGAGTCCATGGGAAAATCAATTAAAGTTACATTTTGAAAAATTATGAGAAAACACACATTTTTAGGCGTAAGCACCTGAATTTAAATTTATTTTTGGCTCCTTGGTACATTATCGGCCTACGTTAAAGTGCCTAAAGGCCAAAAATAAATTTAAATTCAAGTACTTACACCTTAAAATGTGTGTTTTCTCACAGCTTTCAAAGTATTACTTTGATTTTGAATTTTATTTATGGTCTTTAGGGATCATGGTTAATACCGGGATAGGGGAGAGGAAAGGATACAGGAAGGTGTCGGCCAGGGCCTATGTTGAAGGTGCCATCCTGACATTTACCTGGTCTGACTCACGAAAACCCTGGAAAAATCTCAGTCAGGATAGTCGGCCGCTGGAATCGAACCCACAACCTGAAGAATGTTACGCCAATGCTCTACCACTGAGCTACAGCGGCTCGGTGTTACTTTGATTGTTTTCCCCTGTACTGTTTATTTTGTTACGTTCCAATCTAACTTACAGCTAGCAAGGACGGTAGAACCTATTTCCAAATACTTTTACTCGGGTTCAAATCCTCTAAGTAACATATACTACAATAGATTCAATGATATATTCACTTGAAACAGTATTCGACATAATTTCTATAATTACTTTGAAAATCATTCAAAGTTTCCTCAGCGCTATCCATTTATTTCAATGCACATATTTTATATGCCCTCTGCTACATATTATTATATTGATACAGTATCACTTTGAGATATTTACACTCTTTTTAAAGTGCACAAAACTCTTTTACATTTTTTATTCTCTAAATTATTTTCACAAAAGAAACTTCTTTTTTTTTATTCCCTTCTTTCCTTTCATTACTTTTGGTTCTCCTACACTTTTTACCTCAGCTCAAACGTGAAGTTTATGGTCTGAAACTGTTTGTTGCATACTTTCTAATTATGCCAAATTTTTAGTTACGTTTAATGAGATACATAAAATTTGGCATAACACAAATACATAAAATATGGCATAACACACATAACTAACTATGATAATGCAAGTTGTTAACCCACTTGCTACCTATCAATATATAGCTTGTCACCTAATCATGTCTCACGTGCAGGATGAGTGAAAAATTAGAGCGACCCTGATTACTCTATACTTTAAATGAAAAGCAGTCCAAGCTTTATGTAACAGTTGGTTAGGTGTGGTAAAAGTTCTGGGTGTGTAGTGGGATCGATCGGCCATCTTGCAGACAAGCATTTTGAATTTATCTCAGAAATCTTACATAGAAAAAGGGGTCAAAGGTAAATTCATTTTAGGCTAAATTTTCATGGGAAACTCATTGACAAAATCAGTTTCTCAGTATATGTAATCTTATTAGCATTCATTGTTTAAATGAAAGACTCAAATTGGGACTGGAAAATAAATGGAAACAGACTGAAACACGAAGTTTACCAAATGAACATGTTCATCAACATTTATCTAAAGAGATCTGCTGCTAACCTGTCTGCAGCAAGGCCACAGAAAAGCATACTGACAAGTAACGTGTATTCATAAATATCAATGCATTTATACTTTGTTTGAAGAAGTTCCTTTCCTGCCCGACAGATGTCTCTAAAGTTCATAAAATAATAGCGTATGTGCCTCTAATACAAATTATTTTTTTGTCCACCACCCTTTTCACCTTAGGAATATATGAAGATTATGTGAAGCAAGATAATAGAATTTATCAAAAATGTGCTATAAAATAAAATATAAGGATATTTACTGATCAATAGTTAAGGATCTGGCAACAGTGATTCGAGTGCAAATCAAAATAAGTGGAGTAACTCGTCTTAGGAAAATCATCCATGGAGTGTTATCTGTTAGCATTAAGGTGAACTACGAGAAGGATGAAGGACGGTGTCAAATTGGTTGCCGGTAGCTCCCGACTTTGCATAATGGTTGAGCGTTGCATCTCTGGCTGAGCGACAGAACTTTGATTCGCGGCGAGGTAAAGCTTTTCTTCTTCATTTTTCAAATAACTTCATTTCTTTTTGTTTGTACAGTACAACCCCGTTATGCCGGCCCCTTTTAACTCGGATGTCCGGATAACATGGACGGAAATTACTCGGAGCGACAGGCGGATACTATACCGACCAAACTTCCCATGCTGAAGTGAGTGCGAGATCACGCCGCACGGAAGCTTTATTCAAAACTAAAGCAGCAGAAACTCACGAGCTTTTTCTCCAATAAGTAAACTTTTCAATGTGGTTTGCTGTGTATTCATAAATGTACTACTGTATACAGTATTTTCTTTTTTCATTAAAAGGCGATTCCATACACTATTAGTTATGTTTTTCTTTACTTTACCGATTTTTCGCCACAATCTCTGGGTAACCCGAATTTTCGTTATCCCGGACCAGCCTCGATCCCAATAGAATCGACTCAACGAGGTTTTACTGTATTTGTAATTATTTCCTTCCTTTTGTATTTCCCACTTTTCTCAACAAATATGGTAACACCAACCAATCATAAGCACTAATTAATCAGGCTGTTTAAGAAACAAATCGATTTCTAGGAACTAGCAAAGCACTTCCAGCATCAACGTGTTATTGTAGATATAGCACCCTTCCATTACGGTTTTCTAAGCGTCAGAAATGTACTAACCTCACATAGGTTCCGTGCATACACACCAGTAATAAACTAACTACACGAACGATATGTGGTCATATTCTTATGAAATAGCGTGCACGTTCACTGATTCCTCTTGTATTATTAACTTTGACAATTTTGACTTAGTTGGTTATTCACTGTTCATATCCCTTTAAAATCAAGCAATAATATTCTTCCCAAAAAGTAAACGAATTGAACAAAAAAATGAACTCAATTAATATAAAATTAATCCAACATTACATGTACTGTAAATAAAAAAGAAAATGTGCCTCTTATACCACAGCCAATAATTGAAAATCTAAAACACGTGGGGGAAATTTTAAATGCATAACTTGGACATCGGGTTTCTCTCCAGAACTAACAAATCCTTTGATACTATTGAAGCAGGGCGAATAGTCCTTAGAAAATAACTTCTGTGTGCTATTATGATAATACCAGGACGTTGTCCTAGTTCAAAAATCACGCATAAAATCCTTTACAAAACTTGGCTACTCAGAGTGCTATATCCCAAAATTTAGCCATGGAATTGTACATGGCTTTCCTTGAATTGAGTTTCATGACGTTTTGGCTAATTTACCCTGACAATACTAGATAAATATTTAGAACCCAGGATCCCGTACCGCTGGGAATCAAACCAGAGCCACTCGCACGAAAGACAGTAGCGTTAATCATTTTATTAAGTCGGTTCTCAACTTGTTCAGTTTGGAGCGCCAATGTGGAGCTTTCCCTTAAAATGTATCAACGAACTTAAAAAAGTCGTTTAAAAAAAATGCTTGTCAAAGATTTTTTTCTTATGGTGTTTCTAATACAAATACGTGACTCCTTGATAATTTTTCTGTTAAATAAGCGTCACTTTTTTTTAATATTGATAAAGCCATACAATAATTGGGTTATAATGAGCACATCTCCTATCACTTTCACTAAAATTACACTTGGGGGGCATTGAACCTTTCTCTCTGCCATTTAGAATCTTGTTAAAAAAATATCACTGGCTTATAACTATATTTCTAGTTACACAGAGTTATACTTTGTTTTTTCTTTAAAAAAAGGAAAGCTGGTAGCCCTGAGGACAGATATGGAAAAGTTGCGTTTTATGTTAAAAAAGTGTAAATGGAAAGATCTGGAATAGAAGTGGAAATAAAGGAAAATCTGGAGTGTATCGTACAAACATGGCTAAATAGAACATTTGATGTTTAAATGCATCTTGCTTCCTCAATCTCGAGTCCCCTTTTTCATCTCTTATACTTAGCAGCAATAAATAGCAACGCTGAAGAAAAATTCGTATTAAAAAATTTGCTTTTTACATCAAGCGACAAACACTTTACATTTCAACGTTTAGAAGAAGGAAATCCCACACAGTAAAGTTCCTTTTAGCTAGGGATTTTCGTAAAATGACTGCTACGAAGCATAGAAGTATTAAGCGAGAAAGGGGGGTATGTGTAAAGACTCGCTCCGAAAAAGAGAGAGAGAGAGAGAGTAACTCCTTCATCGCATCTTATTGAGATGCCTTTAATCTAGATTGCTATAGAGTTTTCTCTATCATTCCTAACCAGTCTTCCCTTTTCACATCTTACTCAATCCACGCCTTTCGTTAGTTTCTCCCTCTTATGCACCAGATATGTGTGCGTGTGCACCTCATTCTTCTCGTCTCCTTTTTTTTTTCTTCGAAGTTTCTTTTAGTACCAGTTCTTTGGTATTAAGCCGGAAGTAATCAAGAAAGTAATCCTATTGGGTCTTCTCAGGGCTTTAGAGTCCAACACGATGACATTAAGAACTGTCTTGAGAAAGGATAAAAAAAAAAGAAAATCGACTTGTTCAGAATCTAAGGCAACCAATTTCTTCTGTATACACAGAACTTTTATGAGAAGAAGGGAAAAGAGAGAGAGAGAGAGAGGAGAAAGTTTAGAAATTTGCTTTACATTCTTCAATACAGGATTCCCTTCATCATCATTTCTCCATTCTGTCACTTTCACTTTATTCGTGTAAACATCGTGACAGTCATTTCCTCTTCTCTGTGTGATCACTTAATTTTACGTTCATTCTTCTGCTTGATTGAATGACATCTTATTGATGTTCGGTGGGAAAGAGAAAAAAAACAAGTCACATGATGAAATGACGAAACAGAGAACAAAGAATGACTCACAAAGCAGGATTATTTTATTGCAAGAGTTTCATTTCAACATTTTCTTCATTACAACGGAAATCAGATAGGTGTTTATAGAAAAGTTTTAATGTATACCTCTTTGTCGTGTATTACTGTATGTCGAGATTTGTCGCGGTTAAGTCCGTCTTTGTCGTTAGTAACTGTGTGTTGAGGCTGTGGCCAAGTCAATGTATACGTCTTTGTCGTGTATTATTGTGTCGAGGCTGCGGTCAAGTCAATATATACATCTTTGTCATTTGAATTTGAATTTTATTTATGGCCTATAGACCTCTAAGACTCAGGCCGGGAGAGAGAAGGGGAAAGGATTCGGGAATGTGTCGGCCAGGGCCTATGCTGAAGTTGCTATGCCGGCATATTCCTGGTGTGACTGAGGAAAAAATCTGGAAAATTCTCAGTCATCCTTCCGAATGCTCAGCCAACGCTCTACCACTGAGCTGCGGCGGATCGGTACAACTTTATTGTGTATTACTGTGTGTTGATTGTCAAGACTTGTGGTCAAGTCAATGTGTACATCTTTGTCGTGTATTACTTTGTGTCGAGGCTTGTGTTCAAGTCAATGTTTAACTCTTTGTTATTTATTACTATGTGTCGAGGCTTGTGGCCAGCTCATTGTATATTTCTTTGTTGTGTACCGTTAAATATTCTAAGAAATATTTCTGTAAAAAGCCAAGCAAACTATCTGCATGGAAATTTCCAGTAACTTGACGGATCGTTCAGATTTCAGAGATACTGGATGAAAAAGAAAAAGGAGAGCGTATGCGGGACTCGAAACCCAGTTGTTTAGTAAGAAGTCTAAGGTCATACCGACTAGAACAAAACGGTATGACCCTAGAATATAAGTAAACTTAGAACTGCCAATATCGTAAAAGAAATTTCTCATTCTCTTACAGGATTACTGCCTATAACTGGAAATACTGATATTAACAGTGAACTGTGCATCGAGGCTTATAATGCAGTCAATGTCGTGCCCCACTGTATGCTGAGGTTTGTGTCCTCTAATGTAGGTATATAGTGGAAGTCAATGGGGAGATGGGGAAATTCCGCTTTCATGAAGAGTGGCGTCGTATTTTTGTTTGTGCACCTACACTTTGCCTTGGATCCAAATTCGACAATGGTTAGGACCTTCCGTAATAGTAAGTCTGTTGTTAGAAGCTACAACCTCCATTAACAACAAGAAATTACAAATCAAGTCTACTAAACTTCTAGTAACGAAACAACGTAGCCATATACTGAATTTGCACACGGCACCAAGAAGGAAAGCAGAGCCGTTACCACGGTTACGTTACGACGTTATAACCATACGTCATATAAACTGGTGACAAATATATGTTTCGTTTCGTTAGATGGCTGCGTACAAAACATATCATTTGCTGTTAGGATTGTGCGATTTCCAAATTTCGATATCGAAATACGATACTGCTGACAAATCGAAAAGTAAAAGACATATCAAAAATCGAAATATCGAAGATTTGATATCGAAAAATCGTTGGAAATCAAAATTCGCTCATACCGAAGATTCATGGAAAATCGAAATATCCTTCATATCGAAAAGTCGAAATATTGTTCAAATCGAAAAAAACACTGAAATCGAATTTCGTCCATATGAAAAAACCGTTAGAAATCGAAATAGTTCATATCGAAAGAAATTCTTTAGAAATCGAATATCATTTATATAGAAAACTGTTTGGAAATCGAATATCCAAAACTAAATCGAATGGAATTCATATAAAATGACCATTGGAAATCGAATAAAGTTCAAATCGAAAAATCATTCAAAAGAAAATATCGTTTATATCGGGAAAATGTTGGAAGGCGAAAGTCATTTATATAGAAAATAGATTCGAACAATTGTTGAGTCGAATTTCGTTGATATCAAAAATCGTAGAATATTGAATACAGTTCAAATCGAAAAAAATCGTTCGAAATTGAATATTGGTAAAGTCGAAAAATCGTTGCAAAGCAAATATCGTTCAAATCGAAAATCAATATTCATTATTTCCAATTTTCAAAATATCATAAAATCGCACAATCTTATTCGCTGTGTCTCTCTACGTATCATGAGGGTAGGAGACTTTAGGATAATTTCTTCTTTCCTGTACTGCTCTCGCGACACAGGTTCTCGTAGACACGCTCCACCATCCCGAGAGAAAGAGGTAGACAACATGGCAACATCCCAACCTCCCCACTCTATTCAAGCTAAAGTCCTCGCCCCTTCACCCACTAACCGAACACAGACACGCAAAATAAGAATCTTACTAATGAACGTTGACGTAGAAAAGGGAAATTCTATATTTCATCCCCTACATTGAAAGGGAAATCACACTGAACAATAGTACATAAAAATCCCAATTATTTCCCTATCTTCAGCGAGTATCACTAATGCGAGTTCTCAAACATTCCCCTACTTGCTTTGTGAAACGAAATACCATTGTATACACGTAACATATCCTGAAATCTTGAATCCAAACTCATGAAACCGTTGAATAATTAATGTTCATACAAACAAAAAATCAAAATTAACCTTTGAGGGTTTTGTCATCTTGCAAAAGAAAATAAACAATATGTTCAGGTCCTTCATTAAATGTGTAAATTAGATACAAGAATGTAGCACTCAGTAAGAAATAATAAACAACAAAATATTAACAAAAGATATCTTGATAAACCAGCCATGTGAGAAAACCAGCGAAATTTCCTCCTTTGTATTATGAACCCAGTTTACTAGTTTGCGTAACGAAAACCAGACATAAACGATACGAAAATGCGTCGCGTTGTTTTCCATCATTTTAGTCATAACACCAGTATCCATAAACCCATTAAAGCAAGAGTAGATATAATTATTAAATACAGAAAATTATCCAGTATTTGACGTTATCTTTTCGTCATGGGTTTCAAAACACTGTCACAAACAACAAACTCGCCCGTTTTAATGTTTCAATTAATGCGAAAATTGTCGTCGTTGTATATTATTGACGATTCGCTGCGTCTGTTCATGTTTATCTCGTGTTGTTATCTACATCGTCGTACTTTGCGTGTGGTTGCGCCCTCTTGTCGGTGTGTTGTTTTTTTTTTTTTGTTTGTTTGTTGTTTGTTACTATCGTTCATTGGCTGGTTGGTTTGGTTGTTTCATTACGTTTTCCCCCTCATTGTTTGAAAAATAAAATTCATTTGCTGGTTTCATGTTTCTACTTCAGTTCAACATTTACAAGGTGAATGAATGCAACGACTTTTGTGGTATGTTTTAACAAAGACGTGTGCGACCGAGTGTTATATGTGTTTATATTCAGAATTTAACAAAGACAAAAGGGAATATTGCCTGTACAAGTTCCTATGTTGTGCACAAGTGAGCTTTTTTTTTCTATTCTATGTTTATTACTAATCATGCAGACACTACCACAACAATACATATTGTAAGAAGTATATGTTTTGTTTATTTCCAGAGTAATATAAATGAATGGTCAATATTGTGTCAAGTAAGTCCCAATTTTTAACTCTGGTTCAACCGAACAAACAACATTTCACGAAGAAAGGAACTTGCTTTGAGAGTCACTACTCCTTTACTGTATCTGTAGTCAAAGGTAGTCTTGAACGCAGTTCCAAGATGTGTCGCTTCACCATCATGTGAGAATACGAATAAAGAATACTTCCCTTTTCTCTTTCTTATGTGCATTTTTTCTTTCTTTAACACTTTGACCATCGATGTACTGTTAAATTTGTATTTCTCAATAAGGGTAATATGTCGCCTAAGAAAATCGTATATAAAGCGAAATCTTTGTCATAGTTGAATACACTTCACATTAACGCCCTATTAACAAAATTAAATGTGCGTTGAAATATAGTTTAAAATTCAATCTGTTTTCAACATGCAAGTGAGAACATGAGAAACATAGTTAATTTTATTCTGTTCTCTTTTAAGCACAATTTTTGTGCAATTATCTTGGAAAGACACATATGAAGCGTAATCTAGGATACAGTTCAATATAATAGTTAAAACAAATCACATTAATGAACTACAAACGAAATCAAATTTTCGTTAAATTTAGATTGAAATTCAACGTATTTTGAACATGTAAAAGAGGACACAATAGTTAATGGTATTCAATTAGCTTAATTTCATTCTATTAAATTAGAAATAACCTCATGAAACGAAATCTGAAGTTGAAAATAACAGTTGAATCCACGTTGAACTAACATCTTATCAACAATATCAAGTATTTGTTGAAAAGTGATTTAAAATTAAACGTACTTTTTTCAACCCAATAATGATTAATCGACAAAATAAACCAAAATTCAACGTTAAGAACACGTTTATGTGCTACTGGGGCACACATGCGCAGACTGAGAAAACTGTTTGTTATTGTAACTGTAAATGCAATTCTGATCAAATGTTTGCTAACACCAGCGCGATCACTTATTTCCCCAACAATGGGAAATATTCCCAGTAAATGGGAATTCCTAATTGACAAATGACAAAAGTACTAAGATGTTGCATAAGTCCTGGGAGTAACTGAGTTCACGTTTTCGAAGTTTATGCAACGTACGTTTTACCCTTTATCTTGTATTTAACTAGTGTTTTCTTATATCTGGCAGTGTAATCCAGTCTGTAACATGATGGACTTCTAATTGAACAATCCGTGTTAAAATCTCGCTTCAGGCTTCTTTTTTTTTTCAATAGCCATGAAAACTGAATACTGGTTTATTTTTAGTAGTAAGGTTACTGAAAATTTCTAGGCAGCTATTGTTTCTAGTCAGCAAAGAAAGCCCACAACAAATGTTAAATTGTCATATTAAAAAAATACAATAAACTCAGTCGACTTCTTGAAAACTTTTTAAAAACATTTGTGCACAATTCTGAGATCATTTTAAACAAGATGTACTGTATACCAAAAAAAGTACATAAGAAATATAACCTATATTTCTCTTTCTTTGTTTCAAAATTGAAATGATGTCTACAATAACTACCTTTCCTCAGTGTATCTTGCTGAAAGAATGTTCTCCGAGTGTTCCCCTAAGACCAGTGATTCCGCGAGGATTTTCAGTTTTGTGGGGTAAATAAAGTCAAACTTGAGATGGTGTAAGTGGAGTTTTGCACGCTTTCTATCAATTTTTTTTTTACCGTAAACAAATTCAAAGTTGGAAGGTTCTCTCGAGGATTTGGAGGAGTTGACACCTTCACAGGGAGAGTCTGGCTGAATCACTGCCTCAGATGTACGACAAGCTTGACCATCTGACGTTCTAGTTTACACAATAATAAAATTATGTAAAGAAATGTTTAAAATTGTAAGAAAGAAGAATTATCTATAGATATCTGGTCATCCGTGATAACTGAAACAAGTCGACGTAAAAAGTATGTATATATTTTCTAGATGATAGATAGTGCTATCTATATTAATTTAATTATCTATTACGAGTAACAAAAGCTTCTATGAAGTTACAAGTTGCGCACCGAGTATTTACATATTTTATAAGATCTTTAGAGAAGTATATGTTTCTTAATTGGCAAAGCTTCGTTTCTAATTGTGTCAAACAATTTTAAAAAGTACTCGTGATTTCATTCCTAACTATTTTGATAGAGTGTTGAACGACTATAAATGATTCGAAGTTTATATCAGCTCGGATACTGCTTGTATTTATTATTAAGTGGGTTTTGAAGAAATATTTCAAAAACGTTTTAGCAATTAAACATCGTTACCTATAAGATTGATATTAATAAAATAATCAACCTCCAGAGCAATACAAGTTTAGGTAATTACAATAAACAAAATTTCCCTGAAATCATTTTGCTGAATCCCGGGATATTGTGATGGTCACGCGTAATACTTTCCTAAACGGAGAGAACAATGATGCCATGATTAAAATTTATGTAAGAACCTAAGATCAAGGAAGGAGGAGGGGGAGCAATCGTATAGCGGAGGAGAAATTTTTCCAAACTAAACACGTTGAGATAAATTACGTCTTTCGTCTGGCAATATGTTACAGAAGAAATTTTCATTGATTTATGGTTATGTTCATTCCCTTTGAAGGCATGTTTGTTCATGCGTTTAGAGATTCTAACTCTGTCCTGTCGTTTATTTGAATAAAGAAGAAAGAACGTGTCATCCCACAGTAGGAGTTCAAGTATGCTGACCCCGAGCGGCCCTGAAATACATCGTAGGCGTTGCCTTCATATTCGGAAGATCCTTGGGTTCGAATTTAGTGTCTGACAGTCACACCAAGCTAATGGCAGGATGGTACCTTCAAACTAAGTCCTGAAGTACTCCTCATATTCGTCTTTTCTACCGAATTACAGCCTAAGCCAAAGATATCTAAAAGTCATAAATATCTATGTATAGTTTAATTGAATCCGTATGTTGAACATGGATACAGAAACGGAATTTAACAAATAAATTGTTATGTCACTTAGAGACAGTAAAAAGAGTGACAGACAGAGAGATTGGAAGATGCAGAAAGCTTGAGAGAAAGAGAGTGTAAATAGAGAGATGAAGGGTGTGTGAAAATGAGAGACAGTTTGCGTATGAGATAGAGAGGAGGAAATGAGATATGAAAAAAATGAGACTGTGTGACAGTAAGAAACAGGAGGAACTGAGAAAGTGTGAGAATGCGAGAAGAAGAGAGACAGAAGGGGGAGAGTGAGACATAAAAAAAGTGAGGGGAGAGTGAGACAAAGAGAGAGACAGCGTAGCAGAGAGAGACAGAATGAGAGAATGAGATAGATAGATAGAGTGAGTGAGATACAATGTGATAGAGAGAAACAGAGAGGGAGAAAGTTATAGAGACAGGAATAGAGAAAGAGTGTTAGAAAACCGAGCTCTCCAAATCATCATTATTACTTTGAGTACTACGAATTTTCTTTACAAATGAAGGCAGTACTTCAGTTGAGTGTTTAGTATGTAAATGAGATACTACGAACATTAGATTACGCGTCAATTGTTTGAAGGTTGAATACATTAATTGTTATTGTTGTAACGAAATATCATTATTCAGTCCTCCCTTTCCTACGTTTTATTTAAAACAATTGAATACATAAAAGTTATTAGTATAATATGATTCCTGTTTTGCGTTGCTGGAGATTGCTTTCTTCTCTACAATCCAGCAATTGAACAGATTTATTTGAAAATGATAATCGTATTCGTTACTTTGACATGAAAATTTATTGAAATTTGATGATTATTTTTGTAGTTTTGTGAATTTATTAAACTATCATAAACGTCCTGAACGAGCAGGTGAGCTTCTGAGTGCTAGGCCTATAATTGTTAGTAAAGTGTGTTTCGAAACTTTGTGTTATGGACCTCGGAGGGAATTGAACCTGTGACCACGCGAACAGAATGTGAGCGCATTAACCTATCAATCACCCGAGGTTATAAATTTTAAGTTCTTTATGATATGATAGTAACTATTTCTTTTCTCCTGATCCATAATAATAATAATATGAAGCAAAATACAGTGCTGTAAATTGAATCTGAGAAGCGATTAGCAATCCTACAAAGCTACACATTTTAAAGTAGTTTTCTTTCTTCTTAAAATTTTGTGCAGTGTAAAAAAAAAGCAACTGGAAATTTTCAACTTTTAGTGTTCAAAATATGTACATCGTTTCTAAAAAATTAATAGAATTATATGTAATGTATTCTCAGGACAAAGATTTATAAATATATACATTAAGAATCAATTCTTGTGTCACTGAGGTTGTTGGTGGAAAAGGGGTTTATCCTATTGTTGAAAGGAACCTATCAAATTCCTCCACACAAATTACATTTTGTGTAAACTTTACATTTTTACAACGTCTTCTTAGTTTTGTGTTACAGAAATGTTAGTGATGTATACGAGGAGTGTTTTTACATTGTCTTTCTGAAGGTAAATTGTGAGCACATACAGCGTTTATTAGTTCGTCAAGCACACTTTATAAACACATTGTATCCACAAAAATATCGTGATAAACTCCAACTCACTCTTCCTTCGAAGTTCTTCAATATATACAATGTGGTTTCAAAATGAGGGAGACAAACATTTTGGAAGTGATACTTCACACCGAAAACAAGAACGTAAACCTTGCACGGTATTGTCACAAATGACGTCATATATCATCAAATAATGACGTAAGATCTTATCCAATCACAATCAAAGTTGTATGCTAAGATTATATTTGTACAAAGTGTATGATTGAGGGAGAGGGCAGCATACCTCACCCCAGATATACCCCCAAAAAGAACTTTATTGTCCAGGAATTCACATTGTACAATTGGCAAGTATAGACATTCACTCTAAGCTTGCAACCTTCAATCATAAACTAGATTTCTTGGGTACAATTTTTATTTTGAATTACAAAGCCACCAACGGTTAAACGTCATTATTTACTACGTCATTTGTCTGTATGAGCGCTGGATTTGTGTACATCTAAGTCCAAAACTACGTTTTTCTCTTCACATTCTTTAAAGAAACTGATCTTATCTTGTTTTGGTTTGAGCAATCACTTTCCACTTTTCTCCCTATAATTTGAAATCACTCTGTATGTACAATGCTAAGACTATCGAATAAACTATGTTTCTCAAAGCTTATTTGAGTAAACAAATAAGTTGTGAGAGATGACCCTGGTTCCATTCACTCCGCCGTCAACTTATTACTTTTTGCCTATTTTGTTCTAACGCGTATTGTTACGGTACTATCTACGTAACATGAAAAACTTAAAACCCAGCCTTCGTGTTCCAGACGGTAATGTCTAGAACATCAGAACGGAAAAGGGTAGGAACGTGGAATCGAACCCCACGGCCGACTATCATGACTAAGGTTTTCCAGGTCTCCCCCGGTTTCCGAACATCGGAATGGTACCTTAAGAAAGTCCATATCGGATAGCTTTCTCATTCTCTACCTAACCCTAACCCAAGTTTCTAACTTTTATTTCATTTCCATTAATATGTTGAGCGAGTAGCTATGGCCTGAACCCGTCATGTTTGAAAATGACGCCTCTCGGCGATACTCTTCCGAAGTCAAGAATAAGGAAGATAGCGGCTAGTACCTTTTATTGAGACACCATACCGATATTTGACTGGTGAATCTGAGAAAACAACCTAGGAAACCTCAATCAAAATGTCCTCCAGCGAGTCTCGAAAACGCGTGCCTCTCCATTGCTTATCAGATGCTCATGATTGGTCCATGGGGGCTGTGTTCACTAACATTCTAAATGAATTGATCCATTTAGTGAACCCGCAACAAGGCTTGAACCCGTGACTACGCTCCCAGAAAGCCAACATGCTAATCATTCAAGTAGTTTGTAGCTCTCATTAATAAGACGTGAGAAATATATTTCAGGAAACGTAAAAGAAACTATCCTTGTTTACAGTACGGAGAAAGATACTTCAGATTATAAATAACTTTGAAAACCTGAAACTCAAATTAAAACTCTCACGTAGATGCATTTGTTTTATTTGACATATGAAACAGAATGATGTCTGTCTGAATCACTCCTAGAGTCCATTCGTTGTTTGGACACCCCTAGAGTTCAGTATTATGTGGTATGAGAGATTCCTTACAAGCACCGTGCTAATATTATATGGGTGGAGAAAGGTGTGTTGAGTGTGACGTATTAATACGAGTATATTGCGTGATCTCAAATTACCAAATTATAACCCACAACAGTCAGCAAACTGCAATAAAGGTTCATAATCCTCACGTATACACGAAAGAGGAAAGGGAGAGACCCTTTAAAGCTCGTGAAAACAAATCTTGAGGCTATTGAGAATTACTCATGGTGCCCTCTAGTAGCACGTAAGTGAACTACAAAAGAAATAAAGAGTTACAGAAAGTAACAAAAAGAAAATTATGCAGAATTATTTCTTCTCTCTTTCTTTTATCTCTAAGAGCTCATGAAATGAAAAAAAAAAGAGAGAATCGATTTACTAAAGAAGTTAGCAATATTTTTTTATGACCTAAACAAAATTCAGTGACGTCATAAAGACTTTTGTCTCGGAGCTACGCTTTCATTTATTATTTTTGCTAGTTCATTTCGTTTTTATTTTTTTTTTTTGTCTTTTTATTAAAGAAAAAAAGATACAAAATCAGATTTATTAAAGATCTTATGCCCTATTATAAGCTTACTTTGTAATTTCACTGAAGGGATTTTCGTCAAATCTGAATATTATCAGATTATACAGAAGGACAGACTAATTAGATTTTCTTTTGTGAAATATTTTAGTCTGTGTGAGTTCATAATTCTATATTAATAAAAAAAAATTGTAATTACCGATTACTTCTCGACGGAACGCAATAACACAATTACATATTATTAATATATTCATTCTCAATTATTATTAGTATTTTTTTTTAATTTTCAAGTATTATTTCGTATTTTCAGTTAATATTCTTTTATTTTCAATTATTATTTTTGTTTATATTGAAATATTCATATTATATCCTTGCATGAGCTTGTGAAACTAAATTTATGTAACATTGCTATTAAAAGTATTATATGAAGGGTGTGAGGCAAAAACATGGTAACCCACAAATGTTTATTTTTTTTTAGTTATTCAGCACCCGATGGAAAGGAATCATACCGCGTCGTTTAATGTTGTCCGACTTCAAATTGTGCTCCAGAGATGGCAGCAATATTTACTTATGGTAAGCCTATTGTAACATTTTGGGATTCATAAGAAGGTAACCAACAATTAAGATGGCGGGAAACGAGGAGCAGTATACCAGCTTGCCACTAAAATGGAAAAGAATTTGTAAATTAAACATTTCTTACAGCGAGTTCAGTGAAAAGATTTATTCTTGAGTGACTTAGGTAGCGAATATTATGGTATAGATAATAAAACATGGTAACCCACACAGCAGCATGAAAAAATAGAAATTCGTTATTTTGATTTGGTACAATTATTTTAAGCCTTTATGTATAGATTTACGTGAAAAATCAGCTTTCAGCCAATGAAAATGACTTGTGCAGCAGTAAAAATCGAATTTCTTAAAAGTTTAACATTGTAGGTTACCATGTTCTTGCCTCACACCTTTCATATAAGACTTCTGAAGTTAGGAGCGTGAATCACTGTCGAGTTAAAGCAAATAAATTATGTTTTAAGTTAGGTTTAAATTCAGGTTTACGTGGATTCAAAAATCGTAGAATAAATAATGGACTGATAATACATCCACTCTCTTGGTCGAGTAGCTACAATCACGAACACGGATTCAATACTGAGTCAGTACGCATGTTTGAGTCCTGTTGCTGGTCAGTTTTACTTATTTATTTTTTTCTGAGAACGCTGTAGATTCTCCACTTTGCAATGCGTTTTTTTTTCTATGCGCCTGGTCACAGGTTCCATTCCGGTCGTGGTCCAATGTACGGAGTATTTCGGAACCTACTTAATTAACAATTGTAGGTACCGTCCTTAGAAACCCGCCAGCTCATTTCGGACGTTAATAACAATTCAATCAGTTAACCAGAGAGTATCGGAAGCCTGTTAAATGTAGAATTAAATAAAATATCCCTTTGATCACAAAGAGAGTAGCTCTGAACCAAATCTGATAGTTTACCATGTGAGATATATTTGCATCAGTTACATCATGATTAGATTAAACTCCCAATTCACTTTGATATAGCCACACATGTTCACGATTGTGTTTCCCATCCTATCCTATCCTTTGTCTGAGTCCTCAAATATATTTTGTTATATGTTTTGTTATTGCTTTAATTACCTATAATATTCTCAAAGAAAAACTGCTATTAACATTGACAAATAACAAGCCTATAAGTTTTTGAGGCTGGAGTACAGTTTTCGCTAAAATGAACACAAAATATCTTCATTCAGTGCATCCCACTGAGTTTGTTTCAACCAGGGCATGCGCAGAGAAAGCAATCCTGTTAATTATGCATCCAATCTGACATCGTACAAGAAATATTCCTTTCAGACAACTACAACCCTTGATGTGCCGGAAAAAACCAGCGCTAATTTTGAAAGTATCCAAGTGGGTGTTTAATGCCTTACGTCTCATACAGTTACGTCATATGAAGGAAACTTTTTATCAGAATTTTTGATAATTTTCGTATAGAACATATGCAATGTACTCACGACAAGCAGGTAGAATCTTAACCGTGACAATTCACGTACCTGTAAGATAATAGAGACAATTGTAGTAAGAATTCAAAATCTTTCACACTGTTAAAACTCAAACTATAACTTGACTAGTAAGAAATATAAACAGGATATATTCCTTTAGAAACGATTCCAATAAAATAATAAATTAGCACAATATAATTATTTAATAATAAATATAATATAAGTGTACCGATTATGGCCCGGTTCTCTAATATGGCCCACCGCCCAGATCTCTGCAGCTTTCCGTTGGTGCTACTAGATGTCACCGTAAATTATATCCTCATGACAAGAAAAAGCACTTTCGCGCGACTCATTTGTTTGCGAGTGGCGTGAGCGGCAGCAGCTCCAGTTGAAGTGGTTGATATGACCCTATATGTGTCCAATATATGAATTGCTTATGGTTAAATGTTCAGATTATTATAAGATTTATTCATATTTAAGGTTAAACTGACTTACGAAGTGATAAAATGAAGTTATTTGAAGGTTATTGTTATGTGTATATATGTTTTGGGGGTTGCTGCTAATGTTTTACATAGGGCAAGATAATTTAGTAAAAGTTCAATAGATGGCAGCACATATTCATCGTACTTTTAAGATGTAGTATTGCCTTAAATGAAATATCTTATTCTTTCTAATACGTATAGCATCGGCACAAACCTTAAAAAATCTAAGAAAGCCTTTTACAGTTGATTCTTTATTATTGGTTATGTATTGCTACATGTTAAAAGAAGTGTAATGCAATAAATTATAGTCATAAGGAGCATAAGTATTGACGTTTGGTACAGAACAACAGAGGAACAACTATTTACACACTGGATCTTTTATCTGATTGTTCATAAATAACAACACATATTTGATTGTCTTTTTTAATTTTACGTAAAGCTTATAGACTGATGTTATTGAGCCCAGCTGAAAAGCACTTTAATGTTGTATAATAACATAATAGCTCTTGTAAGTGAGTTTTACGTAAGTTCCGGTAGCCGCCACTGGGGACCAGATTTGGGGCACCTTAAACAACTTCTCGCTAGATGCTAAAGAGTCACGTCACATCAAGAATTCCAAAGGACCTCAGTATACGACGAGCAGCGACAACGCAGGAGGTCCATCCTAAGACAGTGAAGTAATTCTGTGTCATATAGAAGGAGCATTACATGGCATATTGAGCAAGAAAATATTTTGCTTTTATTTTATTATTGCTGTTTCATTTCAGTATCTATTGTTGAAAACCTAATCAGTATAATGCATGGATAATGTAACTATGTGAGCATACATGAGCACAAATTGTGTGTGACGCAATGAATTGCATTGCGTAATTAGCAGGCGCCAGAAAAAGTAAAGAGGCCAATAGTGCGCAATATGGCCCGGGCAAAATGCAGTCATAACTTTAAAATTAAAGAAGTGGGTATTCGAAATGTTTGTATTGAACACTCATCATCATAATGCCTAGTAATTAAAACGAAGATAATGCCAGGAAATAAGGAAGCTATGAATTCCAATGCGAAGAATAAGAAGATACAAACCAAAACAAAGCAAGTGTCATCACGTTTAAAATGACCAGAATTTTAGCAGCAGCTTCTAATAGTCCTGAAGAACCAACCCTGAGTTATACCAAGTTTTGTGAATCTTGGTTTTGTTACCTGTGTCAGGCAGACAAGGTTGTAGACATGCATCTTTGCGTTCATGAAGAGTGTGTTGGAATCACCGCTAAAGATCACGGACCAATTCTTTCGCCCTTATGTGAGACGTGACGTTCTAAACTTCTTCGTTTGTGTTACACTTCTTCTTATTTACTAATATTTTTTTTTCTTGTATAGTCATTTCTTTTTCACAAATTTTGGCTATTTATATTAATACAATATTATTAGTTTTGCAATTTCATATAAATTATGTATGCTTGTAATGTATATATCTCAGTATGTAGCATATATGAGTAATGTAGAAAGATTACACATCACTTTTACCATACACTCTTATTTTCCATAGCGGGCCATATTGGGAACACCATGTTCTCAATATGGCCCACTGGCAACATTTTAATTTTTGATTTATTGCATTTAGGTTTCAGGTAGCCATTTCTTAGAATGACATAATTGGGTCTAATTTTCGGGGCTTATACGTCATTTCTAGTAAGCAGATATTTTTTTTCATTTGTCCAAATAACCTTCCAACTTGATTGTTCAGTCGATTTGCACGAATCAGTAGTCTTTCTTAGTAAAAAAAAATTAAAAAAGTTAAGGTGGACCATATTCGGACCTTATTTTAATAATAAACGGAATATATTACCCTAGAGACAGTGGTTCAATTGGATGAGAGTTCTTACCGGAACGGTATGTATGTTTTTTCGCTGGCAGTAGGAATAGATCGATACTATACGTATTTTATTTCTTCTCAAGTGTCGCACATAAGGGCAAGGTTTTCCACAAAACTTGTAGATAACATAGTTTGGGGGGGAAATATTTTCACACGGGAAGTGAGGTAGGAGAACTAGACTTAAGCTGCTTTCAATTCTCACTGTTCGACGTGACGCGTGGTTTAATTTCAGGCCAATAATGTCATTTATTCTTATAGAAACACCGTTCCGGTTCTATATTTCTTACCGTAACACCGTTCCGGTTCACTTTAAACACTGCCTATAGACGATTAGAATAAAATCATAAATTATAAAAATATTATTATAGTTTAATAATAAAGATTATATATTTCTGTAGAGAAAATTGCAACAAATTTATAAATTACCAAAATATTTTTTTTTTATATTTTAATAATCACATTCAAAATGAATACAGAAGTTTAATTATCGTAATTACGTTACTTTAGGTATACTTATTTACTTCGAACAATTTTGTGACAGCAAAAAAATACTTAAAATTACATATTACGATACACACAATTATATATTTTGAGTAAATTCAAAAAATATTGTTTAAGACAGTAACAAAACGTTACTTGGGTATGATTTATTATATTATTTTCTTTAAAAACTTTACATTTTAGGCGTTTGTGTTGTCGTTTTAATACTTGCATTTATAAGTTCATTACTATCTCTCTATAAAAATTATAAAAGTGTATTGAAAACTACAACTCTGTCTGAACTGGAGTCAATGCTCAAAATATGTTTCCGTTCTGAGCAATGTCTATCAAGAGATGTGGAAGAAACAAGCACCAAAATCTAACTTTAACCAATATTTAGTAACTTTAAGCCCTTTGAAGTTCATTGCGTTCGTTAATTAACGATTCGTTAAATTCTTAACAAAGACTAGTGAAACTAACCATATATTCGTTACAACTTTGGCCAATGACTAGTGTAATTACTACAAAAGATATACAAAGAAAAACAGCTGATACGTCGTAAACAAAGCAATGTTTTAAGAAAAAATGATTTTTAAAAATAAATTTAGCTCAGAATGAATATACAGTAAAAAGGTGATCGTGCAATATTTACTGACATTAATGTTATGTTCATACGTATAACATAATTGTATAGTGTATAACATGTACATCCCCCTATAGATATGATTCAACACAATTGTTTTGAGACTGAAATACATAACTTTCACCTATCCAAGTGAAGACTGAAATTTGTCACAATTAATTAAAATCACTCTGTATACTTTTCATATCATTAAAGTGAATCAAAGTTAAAAATATCACTGTGATACACTTTTAATAAGTACAAGTGTGTCGAAGATATACCATACATTTTCTATTTATAAGTAAAACGTATTGTCGTAGAAAAATACAAGTGTTTATTGAATATAGTTGTAAATAGATGGCATGTGAAGCAAAAGTCTTTGAGATCGATGGTAAGGATTTGTGTCAGGTGTTGATGCACAGAGTAAGGAAACTAATTAGACATATGATAAAAACAGATATGAACATTTTTGTGTCATTCCATATTTTCGTTTTTATAACTCACCTCAAATTAAAGAAACAACCCTCGTATAAGAATGTCAAGCTCTACATTGTAAATGCACTAAAAGCGTTTCCAGACATTTTTGTTTTCGTTTACCTAGAGTGATCGAGAAGAGTTTCGGTTCTTTAGTTGAAGAAAAAAGGATGAGTACGTAGGTACTGGAGTTCGAAACGAATACCCACTTCCATCTCAGACATTACTTGCTTACAGCTCCAAGAATTCCTCGGGTAATGAGTACTTTCAAACACGTAAGTCAAATAAACACACACTGTACCGAGTCTTGATTACTGAGACCTTCGTGTCTGTACAGAATGAGAATGGGACAAAAAGAAATTTAACACAATTCATATTACTTCTTCTGAAAATATCAATTTCAATATTCTCATCCGGAACTGAATTTCAAACAGTATTATTATAATTGTTATTAGATCTTTTAACTGTTCCGAAGTTGGTAAGAATGTAAGGAATTGACCCAAGTTACACTCAAGTCTTATGTGTGGATTACTGAAACAGAAGCAAGTAAAGGATACTACACCAGAAACATATATTCCTCTGAGACAGACGCTTAAAGCTTTTGAAATTTAAACTCATTCCCTCAACACCGGTGTGTGCCTTTGTAGTAAGGACACAGAACGCAGCACAAGCAGAGGGAATTATAAGGCTTTTCCTGTTTAAGCTCCAAAAAAACCTTTTGTTTAGGTATAAACGAGTTGAATTAACAAAATTACTTCTCATAGTAAGCTTTGTATTTGTCCCAAGAGTTAACCTTTCTTTTCAACATTCTGGTTTAAATTTGTAAGACCAAACAAAATGGAAGGAAACCCTTGAGAATGTAGGTGATGAGTTTCATGGAGAAAGAATGTGTGGTTTCAATATGTACGTTTACAAAGAAACTGGTTTCTACGTAGAGATATAATATAATCCCTATAATAAGTGTGAATACAAGTTGGTGTAATTAAACCTATCTGTTTTCAATGTTTCTTACGAGTGTTCGTTTTTAATTTACCTCATACAGAAGTGTATCAAAAAGTTCCCAGACTAGCTCTATCGAAACAAAGTACAGTAGTTACTTAACCAGTAGCTTGAACATCATCACCTTCGAAATAATTGCCCTGTCAATTTGCGCAGTGACGTATGGATCCTAGCATTCCTGTCCCTGCTGGAATGCGCCCTCCAAGATCATGTGTCAGTGAGTCCATAACCTTTTGCGATTTGCGCTGGATGTAGGCAACGGTGTGAAAACGGCAACCTTTCAGTTGCAGCTTCATCTTTGGGAAAAGGAGGTTAATATAGCGAGTAGGGAGATTGTGAAAGCATTAACATGTTGTGGTTAGCGAAAAACTCACGATCGAAGAGTACTTGATGACAGGGTGTATTGTCATTGTAAAGAATCCAATTCTTTGCGCACCACAGATCCGGTCGCTTTCGCTGAAGTTCTCCCTCAAATGACGCAGAACGTTGCAGTAAAAGTCTCTGTTGACCTTCTGGCTCTAAGTAACGAATTCGCGATGAACAAAGCCACGGATGTTGAAAAACACGATGAGCATGGTCTTTACTGAGCTGCGGCTCTTTTTCGCCTTCTTCGATCGTGGAGATAATAGGCTCTTCCATTGCGATGACTATCGCTTTGTCTCAGGATCTTATTCGTAGACCCAAGACTCGTCACCGGTGATAATCCTGGACGTGAAGGATAGTTCATCCGCGCCATGGTCACGGAGATCTTAGCCCACTGCAACGCAATGTTCCTACCGCTCAGGGTTCAGCAATCGCAGGACACACTTGGCAGCAATACGCCGCATGTTCAATTCCAACGTTTGGATTGTCTCTACTGACCCGTACGAAACACCAACAACATCAGAAATGTCGTTGATTGTTCTTCGGGTGATCCGTATTCATCATCGGAAGACAATCAATCGTTCGACATTTTCGGGGATGATGCTCGTAGAAGGTTGATCGTCGCCTTTAAGGGACGTTCTTCCGCTTTTGAAGCGCCTGCGCCACTCGTAACATTGCGTAAGACTCATTGTCATAAGCTTGACGGAGCATACTCAATGTCTCTGTGGCCGTCTTGGGTTTAACGGAACATTTTACTCGTTGTTCCATCTTTCTGTCCATGACGTAATCGCAGAGTACCACACACACACAGTCACTAAAACAACACTATAACAACTTCCGATGGTAACACAAGGATGTCACTTGACATATTGCCTTAAGAAGATTGCAGACCACTGTCGCTGCGAGCGAAACACTGTACTGCCATCTGTTGGCGCGCTATAGAGCTAGTCCGGCAATTTTTTGATACAGCCTTGTACCTTAGAGTCATGAAGTAGAAATGAACATTTTACGAAATAGTGTGTGTATGTGAAAGAGGTAGAATAGTTGTATGGCAAATGAATGAATAGATATGGTGATTCCATGAATATGGGACGCAATGAATGATTTTTCATAAACGTATGAATGATTTTTAATTGTGGTGCTCAGTCCCTGGCGGTACTTGTTTACATATGCTTCTTTTGTCTACATATATTCATTGTTCATACTCAGGTCGTTTCTAGAATCTCAGAGAAATATACAGAGAAGTAGCCTTTATCAAAAATATCCGCGCATTTCTTTCTGGCTTCGAAGAAGTTTCTTACCCTGCCGGTAGATGTCACTGAGCTCAATAAATTATTTTCTTAAACACCTTGACACATTCAAGCTTATTATTGGCTCGTAAAGCCATATTTCAGCTAACAGGAAATGCTGAACCAATCAAGAATTTAAGTTTACCAGAATCTTTAAGCTTTTCACTTCAGAGACATCTATTGGTGAGGAAAGAAAGTTTTTCGAAATCAGGAGAAAGTGCGTACACATTTAAGTCTAGAGGTTAATTGTTTGTGAGACAAGATTGCCAGTTAGGCAAAGCAAAGTTTGTCTGAAACAACTAATATATTAGCTGTTATTTCAGTAAATTCACTTTAGTTTAGACGGAATACTTAGGAAACCTTTCGGTAACATCGATATTTAATAAATAATTTAGTAAACTAATCTGTTCTGAGATATCGAATTAGAAAACAGCGCATTTTGTACTCTGATCTCTCGAAAGTAAAAGTGTGTTCAATAATTTGAATTTGAATTTTATTTAAGGCTTTTAGCAACTTTGGCTCAGGATGGAATGGGTTAGGTAGAGGATCGGGAAGGTATCAGCCTTTCTTCAGGTGCCAGCTCAGCATTCGCCTGGTGAAACTGAAGGGAAACTCTGGAAATCCAGGATGGTCAACCGTGGAGAGTATACAGTAAGGATTTGAATCCTTGAACATTCTGTTTTCAATTATGGATTTTAGGTAACTTTGGCTCAACCTAGAATAAGGTTGGGGAGTTGATGTTAGAAACAAAACACTGCCGGTAGCTGAGATCGACCCCAGGACCTTCCAAAAACACAGTTTACGTTCTACCCATTTAGCTACGTCTTCTCAGTAGTGATGACTGAGATATTTACTAGTCGTTAGGTGTATATGTATGTAAGAGATGCATATGAGTGGAATGAATTATTTCGATACGTTTGTATTCTAACACACATTTAAGACGTCTAAATATTTGTATACGAAAAATGACATCTTAACATGAATCATCTTTAGCTTCTGCTAATTTTCCATATTGAATTTCAGGTATAATTAAATAATGCGGTTTGATCGCCATCATTGTTTTGAGCTATCTAAACGGACACTCCTCACATGCTCACACAGAGAGGGGGTGGAGAGAGGCATTTGTCGTACGTGTAGATGTATTCAGGAAGGAAAAGATTCAATGCAAGTATAATGTGATGTTTTATAACGGAAATATTCCTTCTGTTGACGTGAAGAAAATATAGAAAATTTAGTACAATGTGTATTTTATAGTCTGTTTATTTTATTACCTGCATCTTACGTTCTGCTTAAATAATTTATTTACAAGTACCACAAAGGACACTGTTTTCTTATAGGCCTACCCACACAATAAACACTCTCGTCACAAGGTCATACGAATATTAAATTGACTTTTATAAAAACTTTAAACTTTTTTCTCCTTAATAATAGAAAGTTCTCTTTACGTATTCTGATTTTAGATAGAAGTTCAGTTATGTTATCTAAAGATCTCTATTCGGTCAACGGTAAATTTACTAATTTCATGACTTCATTTATTTTGTAAATTTCTGCAGTCCAAAATGTATACCATTAAGTTTACAATTCTGTTTTCGCGACAGTAATAAAAAGAAAATATGCTACCATCTCTAGAACGCCAAAATAAACTTCCAACAAAATACCCTCTTTCCTGATTACGAAGTTTCTTTCTTGTTTTTTCTTGGTTCGTAAACATCTCTTAAAGTTGAAAACCAGTGTTAAAGAGTTATCGTTTATAAAATGTTTACTTTAGTCGTAAGAAACACCGAATTACATAGATTGTTTTAGAATCCAAATTATAGGAAATGATCCCAGTACATGAAGTGGATATGCTTCCATCTGTTGGTAGAAAGATGACACTAAACAAAATCTTACAATGAGAACGACAGCACCTTCTTGTTGCAGTATTATTTCTGTCTAACTAACTAACTCTATGGCTTCTGGAACTCGCAAGTTCATCGCCGCAGTAACAAACGTTCGCCATTGGATTCTATCCTGGGCAATATCAAGCCAGTTTCCATCACAAACACCTATTTCTCGAAGACCAACGACGTCTTTGTCTTCCTAATGGCCTCTTTCCATACGGCCTTCCAACCAGGATAGAATATAATCTTCGTTTTTCCACCATCCGAGCTACATGGCCTGCCCACTTTAGTCGTCGCGATTTCATTATTTTTACAACATCTGGTGAATCGTACAGTCCGTGAAGTTCTTCATTATGCAGTCTCCTCCATTCTCCAGTCATCTTGTCCCGTTTCGGCCCGTATATCTTTCTCAAAACCTTATTTTCAAATACGCGTAATTTATGTTCATCTGCTAGGGTCGTACCCCAACTTTTGCAACCATAAAGTATTACCGGCAGAATAACAGTTCTGTATATTTTTAATTTCAATTTCCTTGAAATTAATCGCGATGTTAGAAGTTTGTGGACTGAATAGAAAAAAGCGTTCCCCGATACTAAGCAACTTTTTATTTCTTCTATTCCCCGATACTAAGCGACTTATTATTTCCGTCTAGTTTTTTTTTTTTTTTGTATTATGAGGAAAAAACTAGCTTTGATGTATTATAAGGAGACCTAGCGCCTCGGTAAGTATTAATAGTTACCGTATCGGAAAGCAGATTTGGAGGACCTGGAATTGAATCCTGTTGTGGATATATTTATATTTTTTAAAGAAAAATATTTTTCTTTTTTTTTTCATGTTTTAATTTATTTTAAGGTCTTTAGGTCTTAGGCTCAGGGCGAGATAGGGTAGCGGAGATGATATTAGAAGGAGACGGCCAGAGCCTACATTTTAGGTGCCATCCCAGCATTTGCCTGGTTTGATTGAAGAAAAACCCTGGAAAAACCTCAGTGAGGATGGTTGGCCGCTGGGATCGATCCACTGCACTACGGCCACTCGGTTTCTATTCTTATACATCTACGCATTAGGAAATTTAATAAAATTAGTGACCAAAGGTTAGGTTACTTTAGGTAAGTAGTCAGGTTCGGTGTTTTTTTTTAATCACCGATGTACTTTCCCTTAATCACCATCTCTACTAGACCTAGTTTCTAATTTAAGCTGGTTTGGGAACATTCCTGAGAAGGCGTTGAGACAACAAATCCATTTTGAGGCATTGTAATTTGTTGCTAAGAGCATTTGTCTGTTTGGAAAGAAATGTTTTTCTTTGATTTCACACAGGAAAGCTCTCAATTCAATAGACGAAACATAGAGATGGAAGATAGAATGTTTCCCAGAAACAGGAACTGCACTTTCAGACAATTAAACAAAATAATTTAATTAAGAGACAAACTCCACAAAGAAGAAGAAGAAGAAGCAGTAGAAGAAGAAACAATCCAACGATCCAATAACAATCTAAATCTCCACCACCTTTCGGCTTAAAGTTAAGTTATTGTACTTTATCCATTATGACCCTTGTGTAAAACAATGGTAACCCACATTGAGTATGATTTGAGATAGTACGTTAGGAAAATTAATTCTGTCTTTCCGCCATATGTGACTTCCCCAAAACAAATTGCCAATATGCTGCCATCTGTTGCTTTTAACTTGAACTCTTTCCACAGCTCCCATGAGTGTTACCAATGTATTTCTGTACTCAACTCATTTTTTTTAATAAAATGAGGGTTGTCATTGTTTTCGTCCATGCCCTTCATGTGCATAGACTATCTAGAGACTGGAATAATATCGGGCGAGTGCGACTGCGCAATTATATCACGAGTTATATGGCACACGGATCTGTAAATATAACTTCCAAACTTATGTTTGCAACCAACTATCGTTAACTACATAACTAAGACGTCGGCTTATGAAGTAGCAGATCTGGGTTTGGAACTCGCCGAAGGAGGGGGCTCTTTCGAAAAGCACTTCTTATGCTCAAATTTACTTTTAATATAGTTCTAATCAAAGGTTAGGTTAGGTTAGAAAATCAGGTTTGGTTCTTTTCTTTTATTTATACGCTATGTAATGAAGTTTTCACTCCGCAACGATGATAGATGGATCTGCAACAGAATTTAAATATTCCATGCTGTAGACGGACGTAGTATTCTTAGTGATATTGGCACGAAACATTTTAATCACATCTTCTTTCTTTCTTTCTTTCATTAGTTGGAACGGGTACTATTTGCTCCCATCGTCCAAAAAGAGAACTGAAAAACTGATTCTGCCAAATGTTACACGATTATAGATGTAGATAACTGTTCCATCATACATTGACACTGGGTTATAAGTTGTTTTACCATAGTTTCAAGATTCTGAAATTATTTCTATGATTCTTGATAACATTTTAAGTAGCTTGCAAGGAGTAGAATCTGTTTCCTGAACATTAATAAATAAGCAACTAACATTATTACTGTTCCCATTTTTTTTCAAATTCAGCATCATACCAATTAACTCCTTGTATATCACTAGCTGAAAACGTATAATCTTTTGAGACATCTGAACCAAATGTACTATGTTCTTCATAAATTGTGTTTTTTCCTAACGTTATAGTATTTTCCAAAGACTATTGATTAATGTCTAGCTTAAGTCTTTTAGTACTAGAATTAGGTTTCCTTGTTTTCATACGAGGGCTGATTAACAAAGACTGAGACTGATTTTTTTACACATGTGTTTATTACTCAAACTCTATGTTCACATGATCTTTTTCAAAGTACTCCCCTCCTGAGTGAATGCACTTTTCATAACGTTCCTGCCATTCCTGTAACACGTGATGCAGGCCATTTTTTGATATGTCCTTCAGAATCGCCTCACACTTCTTCACCACTGCTTCAGAGTTCTCAAAGTGAGTACCGCGGAGCTTTGCCTTCAGAGATGGAAACAGAACAAAATCCCTCTGGATCGTAGTGATGTAACCAAGTTTCATCTCCAGTGAAAATTCACGGAAGAAACTCATCTCCTCCCTCAGCAAAGGAACGCAGCACCTCACGGGAAGTCTCAACTCGCACAGCCTTTTGTTCCGGAGTCAACAGTCGTGGTACCTAGCGGGCAAAAACACGGGACATATGAAGGTGATCGTGCATTACTGAAAAAACACTACCATATGAAATTCGCAACACTTCACTTAGTTTACGTAATGTTATCCTTCGATCCTCACGGACAATCACAGCAGCAGTATTGATGTTTGTTTCTGTCACAGCAGAGGCCGAAACACCAGGTCCACCTTGCTTAACGCATGAAACTCGTCCTTCCTTGAATTCTTTGAACCACCGAAACACTGTTGCTCGAGGTAATGCACTTTCACTGTAAACTTGCTTGAGCTTTTCGTATGTTTCAGAAGCTGTATGGTTCAAGCGAAAACAAAACTTTATTGCTCCATACTGTTCTTCTCGTGTAAGCTCCATTGTATGCATATACACAGCACGTTGTGAGGCGAAATAGAAGCAGTGTCTAAAACACAGCGGATTACTCCCAACCTACCGATACGACAATGCTGCCACCTAGTGAGAGTATACATGAAACACAACTCTTTCAACTATCAAACGTGCCGGCATTCGGCAACAAAGGAAACTGCGGTACAACAATCAGTCTCAGTCTTTGTTGATCAGCCCTCGTATTTTTCGCAGGACTAACTAAAATCTATGAGTCATAGATAAAATAATTATAGATGGTGAACTTCATTTTCTGTATTTATCCTGCCACCTGGTGTTAGTACAGCCGAACTAAAAAATTCTTAAAGGAAAGCTCATTTCGCCAGTACCACACGAACGTGTTTCAGTGTAGATTTTTGGTTTATTTCGTTAATTAACGACTAATGGTTGAAAAAAAGTACATTTAATTTTAAATCATATTTCAACAAAGACTTGATATTGTTGATAAGATGTTAGTTCCATGTGGATTCAACTGTTATTTTTAACTATGATATATATATATATATATATATATATATATTGTTTCATGGAATTCTTTCTAATTTAATGAAGTATTTTTTTTAATTAAAAGCTAATTGAATGCCATTAATTATTATTTTGTATTCTCTTTTGCATGTTGAAAACACGTTGAATTTCAATCTATATTCCAACGAATATTTGATTTCGTTGATACGACTATAATGTGATATGTTTTTAACTATTATATTGAACTGTGCCCTAGATTATCTTTTCCAACTTAATTGCATAAACATTGTGCTTAAAAGCGAATGGAATAAAATTAACTATGTTTCTCATGTTCTCATTTTCATGTTGAAAAAAGATTGAATTTTAAACTATATTTCAACTAACACTTAAATTCGTTAATAGGGCGTTAATGTGAAGTGTTTTCATTTATGACATAGATTTCGCTATATATGCGTTTTTTCTAAGGCAACATATTACACTTATTACGAAATACAAATTTAACAGTACAGCAATGATCAAAGTGTTAAATAAGGAAAAATGTACATAACAAAGAAAGAAGGAAAGTATTATTTATCCTTGTTCTTACATGATGGTAAACGACACGTCTGGATTTGGTAAACTTTATTTTATATGAGCCAGTCTAGTAGCTTTTTACTTCGGCTGGTCACGATTCGACCCTATACATCTAGTTAAAATTCACAAACATCTATGCTGCTGTCGGGACTCGAGCCGACACCTTCGAGTCGTTGCCCTAACGCGTTAGACCGCACTGTTATCCGATCGGCACGTCTGGTCTTGTGTCGACTGCGTATTACTATAGATACCGTAAAAGAGTAGTGATTCTCAAGGTGACTCCGTGAATCTCAGAAAGGAGAATGAGCAGTCTGCCGATCAGGGTAGCCGAGCGGTTTAGCGCGCTTGTTTTTCGACTACAAGATCGTAGGTTCGAATCCCGCCTCGGGCATGGATGTTCGTCTGTGTGTGATTTTAAATTAGATTTAAGAGAGAACACGTTTCACAATGTTAACAAGTTTTAAAAATGTATAACAAGTTGAATAAGTAAAGCCCGCGGGGCCGCGGTGCCTCAATGGGTAGAGCGCTCATGCCATGTGGACTTTGTGATGGACAAACACCGTGTGCCTGGGTTGTTTCTGGATACTCCCGTTTCTTCCCACTTTCTTCACTCCATCAATTCATCCCATCATACGGCCTGAGCCATAGTTACCTAAAGGCGTTAAAATAAATTCAATTCAGGTAAAGCCCGCTTAGGGCGAATATGTTATATGTTTTAAATATGTTATATTTTCTTATGCAGAATACTTCGCTTTAAGCAAATGTCTCGATGTTTTGATTCATAACTCTTGATGAATGTTTTATAACCAAGCATCATGATTCTGATTTTGTTCTGAATTGTTTCTTTGTGTCCTAGAAAAGGCCTAAGAGAGTATTAATACATTTTAGATGGCGTAATTGATGAACTATTTACAAGTGAACGTCGTAAATTAAATGAATGTTAATTAACTACAAATGTATAGAATTCTAAAGAATATTTCTGACCTCAATGAAAGTTGTATTTTTGTAAATTGTAAACTACTTCCAATTTCCGGGTGGATATTTAACGCCTTTCCGAGGTTATAGATAAAGTACGACTGCACTTCTTACTCCGCAGTCAAAGGGATCCAGAGCTGTAATAAAAAGGTTTATTGTGTTCCTCTTGTTTCATTTTCGCAATACACTACATATTATATCTCTCCGGTGCCAGTCCGGTACGGGACCTCCCACAGCCGACTGCTTGGGAGGTTGCACTTGGTTACACGTAGTTAGATTTAGATTATCTTTCTTTTAGTAATCCCGTTCTCTTTCAGGTTTTCCATTACGCACACATTTGAGCTAGACAGGTTGGATCTAATTCAGTACTGCATAGTGCACGTCCAAGTAGTGACGTATCAAACTTTATAAACCTGCACTGGCATAACCACTACCACTGTGCAAAACTTCCCACATAGTAGAGTACATCCCTGGGACGTCCCATTTAGATCCCATTAACGTCAGATTTCTCAACCTCCCATAGCGATGTCCTAAGGACGTCCGTGGGATAACTCTGTGGGCAATACAAACAGGTCATCCCGTATGGAGGTCCCCTGGATGTGCCCCGGAAAGCCATGCGGGATTACCTACCTGGAATTTCTATAAATTAAATCGACCTTACTATCATTATTATTTAATTAATTATAACTATACGAAGGATATGCCTTCGTATAGTTATACGAAGGATTAATTATAACTATACGTCCCATGGATGTAAACGGGACTTAAACAGGACGTCCTACGGACGTCCCGATATCCTGCCAGGAGATCCGTCAGATGTCCCTGGGACGCCATTTTGCTATGTGGGTTTGTGATGATCCAGAACCATTGGAGAAGCTTTATTTCACAGAAGTACAAAATTTTTATTAAAATGTATAAACATATATTTCTTATGTAGTATGACTTTTGGGTTATGGCATGTCATAATGTAAGATAAATTATTACATGTGCATAAATAAGGACAGGAAACGACAGGACAAATAAACATACTATTTCGTTTCAGCGAGGTTTGGCAAGATGGCGGCAAACTAGAAGAAAGCTGCAGAAATCTCCTGTGAATTTTTTACAATATTCCAAAGTTTTTTCGACCTTTCCTTCAAGACAATTTACTCAGTAGTGTTATAAAGTGTTGCAGTGTTTTATATAATAGTTTTACATCATGAAAATTCAAAATTAACTGTGATAACAACATCAAATGCGACAGTGACAAGAGAGTTAAGAGTGACTGACAGCTATGGTGGACAGAAACCATAGCAACCAATAAATAACTGACCTTAAAAACATCAAGAGACTGTTAGAGTGCAAAACTGTATTATATTATAAATATTATTATAAAACAGCAATTAATAAAACGAAAGCGCAATGGATGGGCATAGTTAGCCATTTCCGCGCTAGATTACAAAATACGAATACAAATACGTTTCAGTGAGCTATCTTTTTTTGGATTTCGGCAAGATGGCGGCTAAATAGAAGGAAACCGCTGAAATTTCTAGTGATTAATTTGCATAATTTCATAGTGTTTTCGGACTTCACTCCAAGAAAATTGATCAAGATATGTTATATAGTGATTCAATGTTTCATACAATAGTTCTGCAAGGTGAAATTCAAAATTGACAGTGAGATATGCATCTAAAAGTGACTGTGACTAGAGTTTAAGAGTAAACTGACGCCTATGGCGGACTGTAACCATAGCAACTTATAAATAACTGACACTAAAACATCAATTATTAAGACAGATTGACTGTTAAACTGTAATTTAGTATAATATTATCATAAAACAGCAAATTTTAAAACGAATGTGCAATGGATGGGCTTAATTAATGTCACTTCCGCACTAGATAATAGAACAGAACAGAAGAGCACAGCTATCTTTTTTGTATAGTTAAAACTAAAAATCAACTTATAATTATCGAAATCGGCTATTGCCCTAACTAATCAATTAGCCTAGTCTAAATTGAAATAAATTACAACCATACACTGGTATATTCCATACGTAAAGGAAGTGTTTCTTTTATTAGATTAAAAGGAGGTTACTCGCTATTAGATACGTTATTCTAGTGGGGACCAATATTCTGTTCATTGAATTTATAGGGAAACTATGAGACCCAAATTTTCTTAGAAATAGATCTGTATCCACAAGCAATCATGGTGTTAATGTGTATCAATACAAGTTGATATGAAATGCACTTTATATCAATATGAATCTTAAGAAAGCAGAGAGGAATTTTTTGTAGCAATAAAATTTCTAAAATAGCATCATAATTAATTTTTTTTAATAAACTGAAAAGGAGGGGGGATTCAAATATTGATGGTGAAATGACTTTTTTAACACCATTTCACTGTCTTAATTTTCAAGCTGGTAATTAAATTGGACGGCAAAGACATATTAATAACCGAATTATGTAGGACTGTATATCAAGAGAATGAGCCATAAATTCGAATTAAAAGCTACCAGCCAATCAACACACACACACAGAGACAGAGAGAGAAAGAGAGGGAGGGAGAGAGAGAGGGGGGAGAGAGCAACTGAGTGTTCCTAAAGAGATAAAATGAACATTTGAAATGAAAACTTTAATACAAAAAAAGGTTATACACACTGAAATAATATTTTTATTTGATATTGACATTTCATTCTTTTTTCGGTTTCTTTCTCGTATTGATGTCTTTTCTCTACACAACAACCAAAAAAGACAGCTGCGTGTGTATTGCTGTCCTTTCTCTAGCAAAAAGACAGCTGAGTATATCTTTTCCTTCTTTTTCTCTGTGTATTTATTACTACGTAATTCTAAACTCCCCACTCTGGGCGCCACTGTGAACCTGTAACGAGCATTAATTCCAACACTTGGAAAATCATTCCAAGGCGACTACTGGTGTTGCTTCCAACACCGTCATTCCGCCCTGGGTAGTGAAAAGCAAATCCCTTTCTCATTATATAACAATCGGTATGTGCTTTATCAGAACTTGTACTAGTAGTAGTAGTAGTAGTAGTAGTAGTAGTGGTGGTGGTTGTTGTAGCAGAAGGTGATGGAGGAGCTATGGAGAAAGGGAATGAGATACTACGTGGAGTATGGGGGGTGGAAAATAAAGATATAGCAAAGAGTAGCATAGAGAGATGAGATGCAGAGAAATGATGAGATTCTGATAAAAACTGCAGCATGCACGAGGGTAATTTGTGGTAACTTGATGTTCTTCTATCGGTCCTGTGATGGGTTCATTAACGTTGACTGATGCTTGCAGGCAACTGTTCTTATGGTGGGTGGGAGCCATATTTCTTTTTTTAAAACAGATAACTTTATAGTCTCGCACTTCTCTCCCCCCCCCCTCTGTGTGTGTGTGAGAGAGAGAGTGTGTGTGTCTGTGTGTGTGTATGTGGTGTGTGTAGATGCACTCCCTCCCATACATGTATATAAACCCATTATTCCAGCTCAGTTCTATCTTGTGTCTCAGTAAAATTTGCTGTGCTATCTAACACGAAAACCTCTTCTGATTTAAAACCAGATTAAATCTTTTTATTTCGTTCAGAAAGAGTTAATAAAAGCAACACACGGATGAATATCTGTACTGTAATAGGTTTCAGTAACAGCTGAAGAAAAATATGATTTAAAAAATGAGAGGCTTATAATCCAGTATATTTACTCCTCCTTTGTTTTATTTTCCCTTCTCAAATCTATATACCTATTCTGTGATTTTTGATACTTAAAATCAAAGGATATTTTTTTTCTTCTAAACTGACGCACTATTTTCCGATCTGGTCTCACACACACACACCTCTCTATACTTCATACGCGCTAACACTGTACTTGAAATGAGTGCAAGTCAAATTTTCAATAAGGATGTTAGACTTATGTCAGTATTTGAGACGTCTTAGATCAATTTAACTGCTACATTAGAGTGGTACATGAAATAGGTTTTACTGTAGACAAAAGTCGGGATAAACTAAATTATAAATGCTAGAACTGATATTAAGTACTCAAAATTGAAGAAATAATTTATAATTTGTTTGTATAGTCCAAGAACTTTTATATATTGAACTAAAGAAATATCCTTGCACTAAATTTATAGCTTGTTAGAGTGGTATGAGAACTGAGTTCTATTCGATATCAAGTTTGAAAAGTAATTAACCTTGCATTAAATTGTAGGGCACAGCTAGCGCTAACAATCTAATCTATACTTTTATCTAGATATTGTACGGTACAGAATACCTGGTACTCATAAAATCTGTAAACAAGATCTAAATATCCTTAACATTCACTCATTGGAAATATGTTTAAACATTGAGCACTTTCTACAACATGTTCGTGAGAGTGTCCTAACGTCAGATATATGTATTAAACGCTTTGTCAACTGGGGGTATGGATCTGGTAGTGTGCCAAGGGCTTTAGTTCAGGTAGCTTCCCGCCATTCGTCTGGTGAAACTGAGGAAATTTCTAGGAAACTTCTGTCATGTTTATTTGATATTTTTCTTTTATCAAATATTTATTTACCACCATGAAACTAGGTTAGATATTGAAAAGAAAAAATGTCTCTTGAGTGGAAATTCAAGAGTGATTGAAAATAATAAAGGATTATTCCAAATAAAAGGTACAAAATTTGCAAAATTGGTTTAAATACTCTGCGTTTTCAAGATTCAGCGGAATCAACTTTGAGCTCAAAAGCAATTTCTTACAATAATAAAAACTTTTTAAATACATACTTTTCTTAAACAATTCGTCCAAAAAATTGAAAATAAATTTGTTTATGCATGACTAAAAAGAAAAGCATAGGGTCTCATATACAGTCACTTTATAGATTTTGAATCGGCGCGCCTCATGTTTTTCTATATAGTCATGCATAAACATTTTCTTTTTTTACTTTTTTAGTAAGAAGTGTTTAGGAAACGTTTGTCTTTAAAAAGTTTTTGTTTTAATTATTGTTTTCGAGTTATTTCAGTGTTCGAATAAATTTTCTCAAGCTAATGTTGTGTGACCCTAATCCTAAAGTGTTCTGCAACCGCTCAAACGACAGATCGTTGTAGGCTAGTATTTATTTTAGAATAAAGACTCCACATAAAAAAAAAATATATACTTTTAAAATACATAAATATATAGTAATATGTAAACGTAAGAATGGAATATTGTATTGTCACCCGACTTACGTTACTGTGCAAAATTTCATCATTGTATGACGTCGGGAAATGAGTTAAATTAACGTTGCAAGATTTGAGGACATCACGAACCATTGTGAACTAAAGAAAAGAATGTAAAAATGATTGCGTTATCTCTCGATGAACCATGAATAATCCTACAATAAAGTAAAATTGCATTTTTGGACATTTATTTGCATCGATATAGGTAGATATTGCGTATAGGTTATCGTGTTTACAGTGAATTCAACCAGGTATGAAAGTTCGTCTTTTCAATATGGTACTTTTTCACTTTATTTGGATATTTGGTATATTTCCTATAACTCACATGTAAAGAACAGAATGTAGCGTTGCGAATTTTGCATAAAGTACAAGGTTTGAACGTTAAGCGGTAAGTCGTATTTGACACCTGGGATGACTTTCTGGGAAGATTCTGGTGTTGTTTGATTTGTCACACGACCTACTTGTTATTTTATTTTTTAAAAATACCTCTATCCAATATGGCGAATTTCAAGATGGCGTCCACGTTGATCATAATGTACACCAACTGTAGCATTTTCCCGCTATTTCACATTTGTCAACTATGATACTTCATTTCCTTGACTGTTTCCGAATTAAAAGACTGTACCGTGACTTCTTTCTCATTGCAAATATGACCACTTTCACAATTTCAAATAATTATTACATAAAAATATGACAGATCGTGGGTCTTTTAATGTTATTTCCGGTATATGTACGTTCGAATAAACAATATAAAATATTTCGTGTTAATATCGACTGACTTCGGGAGATCGTAGGTTCGATCCCATTAGCTGACCATCGTGACTGAGGTTTTTTTAGTCACACCAGGCAAATGCCGGGATGGCACTTTTAACATAAGCCCTGACCAACACCTTTCCGAATCTTTTCCCCTACCCTATCCCGGCCTGAGCCTTAGATGCCTAAAGTCATAAATAAAATTTAAATAATATCGACTGATCAGTTGGTGCAAAGAAATGTTTAAAAGTATTCTTGAGAAAAGAAATGAGCAATAAACGTTCGAATTTCACCTTCAATAAGAAACAATAACCTTCGCAAAACTATTGTACATAACTTAGATTTTTTTAAGCACGAAACAAAGAGAATCTTATCAAAGATATATATAATAAAAGTGTAAATGCTAATTTTTACCTCGGATAAATGCTAATTTTTCATCGTGATGAATTTTCTTTATTTTCCGGGTTTTCATATATTACAGAAAGAAGCTTTTACTCTTTTAAATGAAATTACACTACGAAAAGTTTCCAGAAACATCCCTGAAAAGACGGTAACCTAACTGCAAGAAAATGTCCAGTGACTTGACTTGTTATAACACAGATATAATTAAGTTTTCAGGGATATTGCGAGTACAAGGGAAATACTTCTAAAGTTGGACTTACAACAGAGCCATTTAGTTAAAAGTCCAGCGTCTTATCCATTTGATCAAGCTGCTTATTATAAGTTAACACCAGAACAAAACAGTATAGCGGGATACAAATGTGTTGTCCGAACTCCGAAGCCATAGAGTAAGCGATTCCCACGTATTACGCACTACTGCGACTTACACTATGTTTTAATCCTTTCACGATTTTCAATCAGGATTGAAATTCCCATTGATTGAGAGTAGTTCCTACGTCTACGAAAACGAAATATCAGGATGGCGGCTGCAAACCACATGATCAGCATTGGACATATCATCACGATAAGAAATCGTTTCCTTTGACCGCTACAACTGAAAACTGATGACTTCCAATAATGTAAAAGAAATATCTGGGTGATCTCTGAAATATTACCGGATATATCACGGAACTTTCCCGAAATTTATATAGCAAAGCATTTGGATGGAAGATAGACTTTAATATCTTTAAGCATTTATTTCTTAAAACGACACATATAGTGTTCGATGTTAGAATTTGCCTTACTATAATTAGGCTAATTGGGACACAAGGTTTATGAAAAGATAGTCCTAAAGGGAATGAAGTACATATTTGAACAGGAGACTGAAGTCTAGGAAGAAAAATGTTACGAAAATGGGCACCAGAAAGATTCTGCTGGTATTTTTGACTGATAAGTGCACTTCGTTTTGTAATAAGAGCGAATAATACAATGTTGTTATAGTAACTAATACAATAAGACATTAAATAGAATAAGATACTAATAGCAAAACAAAATATCAGCATATACAGGGTGTCCATAAAATAATGCCCCAAAATTTCGAGAGGTGATTATAGTACCCAATACTTCAATTTGTTTTGTTTATGATTAGCGAATGCAGCTTAGAGGTAATTACTATGCTTGTCCTATTAAAACCATTTAAATTCCTTGACAATAAAACGCTTACGTTGCGAAACCTGTCTGTGTGACACTCCCTCAAACATCAACATCACTTAAATAGACGTATAGGTACTCCTTCAAGAGAGATTTGCTAAGGAGACACTGTTTACGTCATTAGGTGTTTAGATATGACGTCATTTGTGAATACATTGTCGTTACTTTGAGCACCTGTATCTCCGAAACTACTCATAATTTTGACCTTCTTAAAATGTTTTTTCTTCCTTGTTTTGATCTAAGTAATCACCTCCCGAAGTGTGGAGCGTTATTTCAGAGACACCCTGTATATTTAACAATTTATCAAACCTTTTCCTGCACATATTCAACAAATTTTTACACGATAATAATTCACGTTTGTCTGCATAAGCTTCCGAGTTAAATATACACGAAATAACTCAATTTAAAAGAGTACAAGGACTCCTTACTATCTTCAGTTAAATATTCCACCACCTCACCGAGTTCCACGCTAAAACTAGATTCTGTACTCAGTTCAACTTTTACAACACATTTCAACAAATTTCTCAAATGTGAGGAGGAAGAACATTTGAGGGTAACAGCTCACACAAGAATTGCAACAGAATTGAAGAGAACTTCTATAAAATACTCAAGAGTCCACAGGGCCCACTCGAGCGCAGTTTGCGGACGTGTTAGCGCCTCATTCGTCTCTGTTCCCTCCCGGAATTGCTAAAATGGAGATAAGTTTACAACAATGTACAATTTTAGAAACTTCTAACTTTACATGAAGGCGAGAAAATTGCTTAAGGATATGAAGATGGAAGAGACAAGTGTGGAAAAACTTAATGGTTTGATTCCCCCCCCCCAAAGCCGTGCCAAAAATGAAATGAATAAAAGGTGTGACAACAAAGTTTCGAGACAAAACTATAAAATACAGTAAACTCAGTCAAAAATAAGATGTTTATATTCTTTCCAGTTATCTCTTATCGCACTTGAAACAAAACTTCAACGTTTTAGCCTAGTTCTTTTATATATATATATACAGGGGTTGGACAAAAAGATCTAAAACGTTTGAAAAAGTGTGAAAGTCATACCTAGTATGGTGTGGGGCCTCCTTTTGCGTCCAAAACATCTTGGATCCGACGTGGAATGGACGTATACAGATCCTGAATCGTGGTATGTGGAATGTTGTACCATTCTTCCTCCAAAACATGCTCCATTTCCTTAAGGGATGATGGTGGAGGGTAATGAGACCGAACACGCCTTTCTAACACAGACCACAATGGCTCAATGATGTTCAGATCTGGTGATTGTGGGACCCAGGGGAGGTGTAATAGCTCCTGGTCATGCTCCTCAAACCATGATTGCACCGTTTTTGCAGCGTGACAGGGTGCCAAATCATCTTGGTAGATGCCATCACCATCAGGGAACAATGTGTGGGCTATGGGTAGAACCTGGTCCCTTAAAATGGCCTCATACGCCTTAGCATTCATCATTCCATGCAGGGCTATGATGGGACCTGCAGAAAACCACGATATCACTGCCCATACTGTAACATAACAACCCCCATGCTTTACAGTTGGGCGCAGACAGTCTGGATCATAGGCCTGCGACGGTGTTCTCCATTCGTAAACACGACCGGTTGTTGGAAACAAGGTGTAGGTCGATTCATCGGAATACATTACGTGTTTCCACTGATCAAGCGTCCACTCCTTGTGGTCCTTGCACCACTGGATACGCCGCTTCGCATTTACTGCTGTGACCAGAGGTTTGGCGATCGCGGCCCTGCCATGAATTTTCATTTTATGAAGTTCCCGTCGCACTGTTTTCGATGAAACCGGGTTCTGTAGGCCGGAATTGAGTTCAGACGTAATTTTCATTCCAGTGGTCTGCTTTTTAGCTGCTACAATCCGTTTTAATGCCCTCCTATCCCTATCGGACAGGATTGTCTTTCGACCACTGTTGTGCTTTGCAGACGTTGTTTGCCCATGCATTGTGTATGCCCTCGTGACATTGGACACAGTGCCTGTCGATAGCCCCACAATGGTCACCACTGTTGTCACTGAAGCTCCAACCAGACGGACACCAACGATCATGCCTCTTTGGAAGTCTGTCAGGTCGCCCATTTTACCGCACCACTTGCACACCACGACACTCACAGGTGAACTGGGTACTGCTGACGGAAGAGGAAGGTCCACATGACACATTGAAAACAAAACACGATCGGCAACCGCAACACGTGGTGTACAGTGGCGGGCCACACTTACGTGTCCTGTATAACGTGTTTTTAGATTTTTGTCCAACCCCTATATATATATATATATATATATATATATATATATATA